>DWON01009917.1:0-11097 GCA_018251015.1 Phocides pigmalion okeechobee | reverse complement strand
TTGTGTCATATCTCCTACACTTTTACAATATACAGTCCGCTATATCGAAGAGTGCGAGGCCTTGAGTACCGCACAGTATGTTATATGATATACTATATTTTATTATAGAAGGACAAATGAGTTTGCAGGCTACATGTTGCTAAGTAACAACTGTAATCCATGGACATCTACATCCGAACACAAACATAACTGAAATGCTATCAGAAGCCGTATATAGATGCATTGCGACTCCTGAGGATTACAGTACTCGTGTCATGTAAGTGATAACTTTTTCATTTATAACGAAAAATTTTACGTCAAAAATAGGTGGTATGATGCTACTTCCCTAGACGAATGAAGCATATTGCCATAATGCCCTTTGTTATTGTTAATTATATTTTATTATTATTCGATGTGTGTAATACACATCGAATAATAATAAAATAATTTATTAAATAAATTAACAAATCAAGGTTAAGTTTAAAAGCAGACTACCTAGTTCATCTACGACTGAGTGCTTTCAAAGACTTGTAATTGATCTTTGATCTTGGACAAAAATAATAATTTTACGAGTTTTCTGTTGGCCCGAGATCTCGGTATCGGTGGTATTATAATAATACTGATGCAGTACAAGTGTTTTGAAGCTTGTCTATTGCTATTGAAGTGCGTTTGATTTTATTGCTCTTACTAGAGTCGCCAAATATCTCACTGCAAATATGGGATGAAACTATTTGAAGTAAATTAAGCCTTGGATTTTATATATTGAGGCATAAAACTCGATGTGTGAAAAGAAAAATAAGGTGAATAGAATTATAAAACAGTCATTTGTCATTAATACTATGTATACAATAGGTAATTATTGTATTTATTAAATCAAATATAATTATTGGTTATATTATCCGTAACTAGGAGCCATGCATCTGGTTCAAAATATCGGCAATTAAAAATCGATAATCGTGAATACTCACGATTATTTACATTCGACCGTTACGTAGTAAAATGTATGTTTTCACGCAAGGGTACGCAAACCTAGATACTTAATTAATTTTTGAGATCTAATTAGTATTATTCATCAATCATAATAATTATATGTAAAAACAGAATACATCAAGAGAAAATTTACATGCTCTAAAGGTCTTAATTTCTAAAGATGTATTTGATCAATTATTCGGTACTAACCAGCCTAGTAGACTGGTTTACAACTTTTCAAGTTTTAAATACACCCATGCCTATTAAGAGACTATTGAGCTGGCAGTTTAGTGTCTTCTGTGAGAGACCAGACTGGCTACTCTAGCTCTTACTATTTGTATCCCTTACGCAACTAATGCCAAACGATCAGGCAATTCCGTACATATTGTAATTCATCTCGAGATGTCTTGAGTGCACCTAATCCAGACTTAAATAGTCTAGTGATTAGAAAATTGGATATGTTGTTCGGAATGCTTCCGATAATGTAGACAGTTATGGTTTCATAAATTATGTTAGTTAGCGAAATGGGCAAATGGAGCATGTATTTTCGTTCTATTCTGTATCATACGATAATAATAATATCATTACGTTGAAATAGATTTGGAGTAACAATTTAAATGTTTGTCTGTGGTTAAAAGGTTGAGATGAACTTGGAAGGAGAATTACATTGTAACCGGTTTCAAAAATAGAGGTGGTTTTATTTTTTATTTTTATGTGAGGAGAGTAGCAAACGAGCATGCAAACGACCTGATGGTAAGTAGTTGCAGTCCATAGACATCCACGTACAACCACAAACACGACCCAAATCCTATCTGAGCTCGAACGTAGATATGTTGCTACTCCTGAGGATTGAGATGGTCGCGTCGCTTCAAAGTGTACCCGGCAACCGCACCTCTCCAACATAAACATAAGTAATGCTTTACGGCGGATTATGAGGGCGGTGGTGGTACATCCCCGATCGAACTATAATTCTCCCACCTTTAATTTGATAAGTATATTGATGTGATGCATACGTCTTTAATAAATACGCCTTGAGATGATATAATATACTCTATGCTATGGTTATGACTATGGTCATAGTCTATGTTGGAATCTAACTCTCTGGTTTTAGATTTCAGTAAATAGCTGTCATTCAAAAATGTATATACTAAATCTAATATATAAACTGTTAACGAGTATATTCCTACTATATACTGTATTTTCTACGGTATACTCGTAAATATATTTAGATTATGAAAAGTATCTATTAAGATTATTAAGATACCTATAAATTTACTACGATACACCCATGATCACTTAGACAATTATTTTTGCTTTCATTTTCGTTATGTGATATTATTTTGTATTTTAATATTAATTTCAATCTAACTCATTAAATTAAATTTTTGTTTAGAAATATATAACAAATGTGAATAAAATACTATTTTGGCAAATACTTCAATTAAAATTACCTTAATTAGATACAGAAGCTACGTAAATCTTGACTACATTAAGAAAATAAACTTTTCATTAGAAGTTGTAGGTAGCTTGTCAGTTTTATGACATAATAGTCCTTTAAACATCGTGGGAGCCTATCCTCAATGCTGCATTATGTCAGTACTTGAATACTTAGTGGAGCGAAAGTATCGCAAGTAAAGTATCTTATTCCTACGTAATAAGGGTCATTTTTGTGTGACCGTAATCTACCTATAAGTTGTGAGAGAACACGTTAATTGACAAAGTTGAGCTTCTGAGATGATCAAGTGGTTATCTTAAATCTTTTTAATAGGGCTGCCTGAATTCTTGCTTTTTGGCCATAGCGAGGCATTTTCCGAGGCGATGATAATTTCGTTGGTTTTCAAGAGTTGTACAAATTAAATTTGTATAAATGCTATTAAATTTTGAATTATATAAAACAGGTGTACCTCTTTTTTTGTGTATACATATGACTTTTTATCAGTTATATAATGTATTTCGTGAATTATGACATATCTTTAATCCAATTATTTATTATTAACTTACTTGGATGCGCTTTAAAATAATATTATCAGTAATCCTAAGCAATACCCTTTAAAATGTCAAAAGAGTATAACAAAACCATTTCGATTTTTTTGTGTAATTATAATTTGGTACAGATTTTTAAAACAAAATCAAAATGTTTTTAAAATAGCGATGCAATTAGTTCGAGTTCGTAATTTATTAATTAAGTAGATAATATTTTTATTTTAGCGACATAATTGTAATAAAAAATAATTCTCTTAATATTTGCTGTACACTTCACTGTACCGTTTTTCTATGTAATGTATGCACGGATCATTGCACGACACGAATAAACTTACGTGGTTTAGCTGTGACCACAATCCGACTGGTTTGATATATCGCCAATCAGAAAAGCGTTATTCGCTATACAGTAAAAAATATAATAAAATTGATAAATTCCGATGATCATTGTTTTATGCGGTTTGAATAACAAGCATATAGGTCAATTGATGTTAAGTTGTCGTTGTAGCCTATGAACATCCACATGCAACCACAGAAAGCACTAAGTTCTGTTCCCTTAAGTAGCTGGTCGTAAAACGCCGTGAAACACAAAAGTTATTTTACGGCAGATTATGAGGACGGTGGTACCACCCCGGTCGAACTACTTTTTACTTCTGCTAATACTAATTTGAAATATTAAACCTTTAATATAAAAGTTAATGACAACCCTTATTTTATAGGTACGTATGTGATGTAGGTACCTACAGGATAGTTTGAGTGGAGTGTCAATTTGCTTAAGCTGTCATAGTTCAATGGGGGCAGTGTTCTACACTCATCATGGGTCAATGTCTGTGTTATTAGTGTTTAATAATGTTTTATTGATTTTCTAAGAGCGTTCACGATAACATAATACTACTAATTATGTTAGGTTCCAACTCATGTATAGATAAGCGCCGGTCTCTATTTATAGTTGAAAGGGATCCGATGGCATGCTACTTGATTGACAATTTTTATGTAAGGAGAGTAGCAAGCGACCATACAAACTACCTGATGTTAAGTAATCGCAGCCCATAGACATCACGACAACGCGACGGAAATCCTATCTGAGCCCGAACGTAGATTCGCTGCTACTTCTGAGGACTAAGTTCGCCTCGCTTAAAAGTAGTTGGCAACCGCACCTCTCCAACCGAAACACAAGTTTTTTACCTTACGGTGGATTATGACGGAGGCGGTGGTACCTTCCCGATCGAACTATAGTTTCCTCACTTTCAATACATATTTTGACATATTTTTATGTTTTGAGATGGAAGTAGCCTGAATAGATGGTAGAACTATATTTCGACCTTAGAAATACCTTCGGGGCTCTCGAAGTCCACCGTGAAGCAATTATTTTATTTGCGTTGGGGAGGTGCGTGTAGCGACTACTTAACCCAATCCTCTTGCAAAAAATGGAAATGCAGTCCACGTGGTACGTAATCACTGCCGCCTTTGGACATTTTTAATTAATTTCATATATAATAGGAAATCCACTTACAGGCAATCGCAGATGCGTTGCTCTTCCCAATGGACGATTGTTTCACGGCAATCATGTGTACACTTGTAACTACCACAGGCGTTATTGTAAGTATATTCACAATAGCTTTGAGAGTATATAAGTGTTTTATTTTACGCTAGAAATCGAAACATCGCAAGAAACGAATTACGTAAGCACAACGCAGGAGTGAAACCTTAAAAATTTGTGTACTTTATATAACCCAATCTTAGCATTTTTATACTCATATTTAAAATAATTATTGCTAAACCAGCCTTTTAGTTTTCAAATTTAAAAAAAAAACATTTCCTTTCTATATTAAACATTGAATTGATAATAAAAAGGCGCTTACAATATCAAAAGAAAATCCTTATTAAAAAGTCGACGGCCCAAAAAGGAGACGTTAAGCAATAAAACGATAAGCAAACACACAAAATTGACATAGTATTTCCCGGCCATTACGGTAAAGTGAAACCGGCTTAGCCAAATTTCACGGGTCGTGTTCAGCCCCTCTTAAAAGCAAAGCTAAGCAATGGCAAGTGATTGTTTGTCAAACCGGCAAATCTGTGTGTTTAATGTAATCCATCACGTGGTTTGTACGAGCGATTTTGTTAACTTTGCTTTCCTTTATTTTTAAGTTATTATATTTATTTTTGAATTTATACGTCTTTTGGCAGGTTTGGGAAAATGATAAGAGAGTTTTTCCATTCTCACGATGTTCTCTTAGCTATTAAAACAATTATTAATCTATTTCTACCGAAGATTCATGCCTGGGTTTGGAACACCGAACTTAGGTTAGAGGGCGGAATCTTTACCTCTAGACTTTTACAGCTTCATGCTTGAAGCTATTGAAACATCGAATCCCTGTTATGCTCATCTGATTCTCGTAATTATGCGTATTTAGTGATAAACCATTACTTTAAAGGTGACGGGAAACATTTTGAGGCAACCCACATGTCTGAACGTTCTTCATAAAGTGTTCAAATGTCTCTAAAGTCCATCAATGCCTATTAGACAGCTTAGTGGACTATGACATCATCCTTCTCTATCTTAATAACTTGGATGCTTCATAATTCTCACAAATACAAAACAGGTATTCTGTCAAATTACATTTTACTTCCAATTTCATTGACCCACGTAAAAAACATTGTAAAAATGGATATCGCAAAGGTCTACCGTCTCAAGTTACAAACATTACATCATAAAACGCCAAGACGCCGTTTTGAAAGCTTTTAGAGTCTACCCTTTACCCCTTTAAACAAAAACACACACAAAAAACAAATTAGTGTAGTATTCGCTACGCCACTTAACTTATAGCCAAAACTTGAAAGGAGTCGCGACGTCAAAAAAATTATGCCATATTTATGCAAGTGTTCTCTACTAAGGGATCTCAATTAACTAACGAAGAATCAGATCGAGTTTAATTCGAGAATAACTTGCAGGGTAAACCGTTTCTTTATGCTACTGCTTTACGCTGACGATAAAATAGCTTAAAAATCATACAGATAAAATGTCTATGATGTTTAGTTTAGTTTGTTCTGTATCGCAAAAAAATCTTGTGTATTAATAAACAGGCATAATTAATTTATCCACATATAATAACAAACATTAAGTACCAATCTATTTTATTCATATTGTTTATTACTTACCATTATATTAAATTATGTTTTGCATATTTAATTACAAGAGTGCTAATAAAATAGTTGCACGAAATCTTTTGCTATTAGCTTTATTAATATTTTATTTTATTATCTATTCTTTATGTAAATTAAAATAGTTTAAATCACTCAAGCATCTTATTTTCTTCCACATTGTTAAAATTGGAAAAGGAAGTGTCTAAAACAACTCACTCGCTGATTGCGATCGACAAGGGTGTTTTCAAGAGGTAAGGGTGAGTCGTCTAGACACGGGGCGTCAGTACGACCACCCCGCGGTCACTCTCGCCGGTAATGCGTGCAAATGTTCAAGTGTTTGTTGGTGGTCTGTTGAGAGATACTTGTGTTTAAGAGAAAGTAAGATTTAAAGTCTTGCGGGTATATCTTAAATAATAATATTAGGAATAGTGAAACTGTAATCAGTTATTGTAAAATTAATTAATAGGCAAAGGTGAGAATAATTTTGAAGTTATACTTTTTGGCGGGTTAGGAAAAAATGATGAGAGTAAATTTTTACCATGCGCGCACACATCGCCACCGCCAGCTAACCGAAATTAGCTAGGTTTATGATATTAAAATAAAGTTTATTTAACTAGATAATGTGTTATAATAAAACTTTATTTCAATGTATTAAATACTTTTTTCTATTATTATTGTCGTTTTCTCTATAAACAGGATAACAAGGGTAAAATTTGTAGAAATTTGTAGAAATATTTTTTTTATCTTATCACGCCAAAGAGGTATAACTTCTTACGTTTTTTATGTATTCATGATTTTTTATCTGAGAAGAGTAGCAAACGATCATGCAAACTGATGTTAAGTAGTCGTTTCAGCCTATAGATATCCACATGTAACCTCAAACAGAACCGACGTCTTATCTGAGGTCGTGCGTAGATGCATTGCTATTCTAAGTACTGAGATGGTCACCTCGATTGAAATGTAGCCGCAGAAGTGACACAGGTTTGGTCGAACTATAGTTCATCTGTCTGTAGTAATAAAGAGGAACATACAGATTTATCCACATTATGTTGGAGTTATAATTGTGTGTTATTACGTGTATTTTAAATAATACAAATGCAAATAATTTAAATTCAATTAGAATGATGATAGTAGCAAATGGAAGCAGTAATAGCCGAGCCGTTTAAAATTTTCGTCGCTCCCACTTGAGTCCGGGGTCCGACAATAACACCCGCACCTCTGGTTTTCGAGGATAGAAATTACCTATCACTTGCTCTAATGGACGGATAACATCACGAAAAAACCTGCATACGTCAGAGATTTTTTCAAAGTTTTCAAAGATACGTAATTAATCTGCACTTGGCTCGTATAGTCTAAACGAATTCATAAAGACGAAAGCTGTCCCCAGCAGTAGGTTCTTAATAATGGCCACCATGCAGGTCACCATGGTTCGAAATATCGGCAATCAAAAATAAAAAATCATTAATCGAAAGTACGTGGAACATAATAAAATGTATGAATTCCTCAATAATATTAGTTTAAAATCATAGGATAGTAATAAGTTGATGATTAATATCAAATTTCTATAGTAGCACATTTTTAACTGCTCTACGACTGCTGTAAGTATTTTTATCAAGGTAGGTACTCTATGAAGAAACAGTTTAAAATTTCATATTCCCATTAACCCTACACGTGCTCATTACGCGTCAAATTATCCGTTCTCTTTTACGCACATTAAAAAACACGTAATTATGGATATATAAAACCTCTTCCCCCATAAAACTTCCAGATAAAAAGGTCGTGTAGGTACTTCCTTCGGCTAATCCCCCATAAAATGGTTCCGTCAGCCCATTAACACTATTTTTACATTTTTTTTCAATTTCATTGAACGCTCGTCCTCAATGAGCCTCATTTATATTTTAAAACAACCAAAATAAAACATTTTGTTTACATTAATTTTTAGTGTACCGCGTAAACTGTGTGCCGAATTTTTTAATCTTAAGACGACTTCGATAGTCGATAGAGATTAATATGGCTTGTGGACTGTTTGAATATGTATAGGATGTTGTAGGATAAACCTGATATCCGAGACAGACGATTGACGTCTTTAACGCAGTTCTAATTAATTTATTGGCGCTTGGAAAGCGGAAGTGGAAAGCAATGAAGTCGCTCTCGCTGTATTTTCACGAAGAAAAGTGTTTTCTATGTAAATGAACATAAAAAATCTGTTCTATGAAGAGGAATTAGTTCAATCTGATTATAATGTAAATATAAAAACATTGTTTCGTTAGTCATTTAGTAAAAAATCACTAGGGACGTCTGTTATTTCTGTTTAAATAAGTCGTAAGATAAAATTTAATAAAGTTTTGCCCTTGATGAAGACCGTTTAACTGATAAAAGTTTTCAAAATTTAAATATAAAGTGTTACTTTAAAAAAACCTTACAACAGACCATTACGAGTATATCATAGCTTCTTAACAAAACTTGCATTGCTTAAACTTAACTATACAAATAATATGTTGAATTGTAATATGAATTTCATTTTTTAACGAAAAAGAATATATTATTTGCTATACATTTTAAATTCACATAAACTTTGACTTAAAGTAGGTTTAAAATAAATTAACATCACCGATTTTAGTGCTTACTTGATAGTAAATAAGTCTTTCAATCTTCGTTCTTATGCGATACGCTGTTTAAAAATAAAAATAAGTGGGATCGCAAAAAGAAATATTTTTGTTTGTACAAAATTCCGTGACGTCTCCATAGCTTTCCCTATCCAGGGCCAGCGTACAATATTTACAGGACGCATCCGGCGCACCGCGCACAACTATTACTTAATAGACTCGCGTCGCACCGCGCTAATGCCCCTTGCATACGCTGTTCAAACTTACATACTCAGTTTATCTTTTGAATACTAATATTTCCTATGTCAAAATATTGTTTAACACTCAAATTTAAATTCAAAATCAAGTATTTCGTTTCATTATTAGTATTTACATACACTTAATAAATGTCAAGGGTACAAAGTAAAATCGGCTTCGAGCGCCCTGTTGACCTGGAGAAAAAAGCCGGCGAAAAAATAACTCGGCTTTCTTTTTAAATCTGTAATTGATAAATAAACATTATAGGTACAATAAAGAACATTATATATGATAATCTGTAAACCATTACTTGTATTTCGGTTGGAGAGGTGCGGTTGCCGGCTACATTTTGTAGCAAAGTGGCCATCTCAGGCCTCAGGAGCAGCAACATATCTACGGCTCTGATAGGATTTCGGTCGTGTTTGTGGTTATACGTGTGTGTCTATGGGCTGCGACTACTTTACATCAGGTGGTTTGCATACTCGTTTGCTACTCTTCTCACATAAAAAAATGTTGAAATGGTTCGTGGGTTTGAACGCTAAAAATATTTTTAAGGTATTCCATGTCAGATTTCTAATTATAAAATAAAATATCATAAAACCTAACCTAAATAATTTACGGGGAATTCGAGCCCAGCTTTCCAAATATTCAATAATTTTCTCGAAAATCTTTGAGAGCCACACAACACGTGAGGGACAACGCGGATTTTTTCTAAATCTCTGTAACGTGACACTAAAAATTCAGTTAAAACAAACATGGCGGCCCTGTGATGTGACAGCATCAACCAAAAGGGTTAGCGTTACGACCCGTGAAGATTAAAGTGCGGAAAATAGGTTGGAAATATAAAAAAATGCCTCACACCGTAGCAAAGATAAAAATTATGTATTTTATAATGAATAAAACGCGTACATACCTGGTAATAATTGTGTATTGAGTAAGTTTGTGAAAAGAGTGTGCATGCCACCTAACTGTGACAGCCTATCGACACATACGACAAACAAATAAAGTCTGAACTGCTGGACTAAGAGTGATACTTACACGCGTTATTACTTCTGAGGACTAAAGTCGCCTCGAGCATACAGCCACCAGAGGTTAAGTACTCTGCAGCCCATGGACACTCAAATCTGGCCTCAGACAGGACTAAGGGTCTTAGGTACGTTATGACTCCGGAGGACTCAGATATTCGTCTCCTTTCTAACTGTAGTCGGCGACCAAACGTGGCGATGTGATGTGGCAAAATGAGAGTGGCAATGATATCTTTCCGGTCGAAGTAATGTTCCACCACTGTTACCAGACCAACATATTTTTTTATTTCTATCGGACTCCATAGATTCCATAGATTTTTATATCACGTAAAGAGTCAAGAATATCACCTTCGTATTTCTAATTATGTACTTAGTAGTACTAATAAATATATTTTTCATGATTTACTTACTTAAAAGAAAACAAAAATACATTTTGTGTTAATCTAAATTTAAACAACAGAGATTTGAGCGTTGAACAATTTAGCTGAAAATGATGTCCAAGTCCCAAGTCACAGACAACTAAGAAAATGGGCTCCTAATACAAAACACTTTCTCAAAACACATCAATATAAATTATAGTAAATTAAAACGTACGTATATAAAAAAATGTATTTGCGGCTATCAGGTATGATATCCATCATTAGGTTTATAGCATATTTGGTTACAAATTCGCTGTCCCAATTCTTTCTAACTTTTGATTTTTGATGTTATTTATACATCAAAAGTATATTTTGCTACATCGCTTATATTCCAATCCTTTCTTAGTTCTTGATTTTGTTATTATATCTTCTAAAAATTTTGTTATTTGTTATTGTTGTTTCATCGATGTCTAATAATAATTCTAAGCGATTGATTTTTGACACATTGGCATATTGCAAATTCATTTTGTTACACCATTCGAATCGCAATATTTCTTAATTGTAGATTTCTTAGACTAGATTCGGAATTCATTTTGCTACATCGTCCACACGGACGATGGCACACGCCAATTATTGGCACATATACATTCTAAAGGTGGTAGAGCCGTTAGAGCTCGTTCGGGGCCGCACCACCGTCACCCTCATAACCTGCCGAAGCAATATGTTCTTCACGTATTGTGTTTCGGTTGGGGAGGTGTGGTTGCCGGATACACATTATTGGAGGCGACCATCTTAGTC
>DWON01009916.1:0-11100 GCA_018251015.1 Phocides pigmalion okeechobee | reverse complement strand
ATGGTCGCCTCGCTTCAAAGTGTAGCCGGCAACTGCAACTCTCCAACCGAAACACAAATAATACTTTAGGGCGTATTATAAGGGCGGCGGTTGTACCTCCCCGGTAGAACTACAGTTCTTCCAACTTTCATTAAAGATTAAAGATAAACTTGTTGTCGGCATAGCTAACGCTATAAAATGCACGTTATTTATTTTGTTGCTAAAACTGTTGTTTAACCAATCGATAACCACTAAAATTCTTACTGTATTCTGATACATCAATCATAGGGCTGATGGCAATGGGATAAAGTGTAATTCCTAGAAGACCCACGAAACCGCTGAGAAAAGCTATATATCTCCAACCCTTGTAATGTGCCATAATGTCGAGATTATGTAGTAGCAGTAGTAACAGTCTTAATATTTATTTGAATTCTTCAAGAAATTAAAACTTATATCATTTTCACAAAGATAACTTTAGTTTATATCATAACAGCTGAGCAGCTTGACATTCGTTGTCATTGACTATGACATATCACAAATGACAATGCCATGACCTGTGACGTAATAGATTCAAAACATGTAAAATCTATGGTTTGAATCTATTACGTTTTGGATTCGTTCTTTTCATTATAATTTTCGCCCCTTTTATAATAAAATCAGGCTACATTTATAAATAAAACAAATAATAGAAAAATATAGAATAAAAATAGCTTTACAACTGGGGTAACAATAGTATTGTTGTGTTTCGACTGGAGAGTTACGGTTACCAGCTTTGTTTAGAAAAGAAGGCGACACTCTTAGCCCTCAGGAGTAACAATACATATACGGCTTCCGATAAGATTTCAATCCTGTTTGAAGGTAATTATGACTCTAGACTGAACAAAGTATTTACATATTTGATATCTGGTGACTAGCATGCTAGATTTTTTTATATAAAAAACATTAATTATCCCTTTTGGTTTGTGCAAAAAAAATAATCATTTAATTTCTATTACAAGCTTAATTCTCTACTGGGATCCGCTTACAAATTTTAATAAAATGGTATGATATTCTAATGTAATTATCGTGGCGTCTAAATTCTTTAGAGGTAATGACGGGTTCTTAAGGGATATGGTATCGTTAAGTGGTCTTAATTTATGAACCAATTAGTGATAATTATAGAAAGCTGAATTCCAATAGGACAAGCTTCATTCCATTATAAAAAAAAATGTTTTAATAAATAAAATTAATGAAAAAATGTGTTCCTACCATAGCCAGTATGATTTAATCTGGGTAATTTTTTATAAATAAATTGAATCAACAGTGCGGTATCGACTACTAATTTTACCAACAAATTCTAGGTTCTATTCCAATTTTATTAATTTAATTCATACCTATGTAAAAAAAAACTTATAACTTTAAACGATCGAACTGGTTTTTGAAAATATAACTAAAAAGCATCAAACAAACTTGTATCTAAATAAAAAAGCTGCAATAAATGCGGTCCACTTATTTGAAAGTTACGATGTGAGACAGGTGTTCAGTTTCCTTAAGAACGTTTCATTTGCCGTCAATCTGAGATATGTACAACTTCATAACTTAAAAAATAAGAGATTCCAGGGATTCGAAACCTGGATCGTCCATATGTGTAGGGAAATTTAAACACTAGATTATTGTTGTTTTTTCGACGCACAAAAGTTCAAACTATCACACACATTCATAGTAACACACTTCCTTTTTTGCGAGGTTAAAAATAGAGCAAGCGCAGCTCCATAATCGGGTTCAAAGTTCAATATGAATCATTAGTTGTTATTATTATATATGTTGGAATTATCGTTATTACGATATATTTATTTGCGCAAATGACTGATCAATTCGTATTGTGGCTAAAATAATGATTATACGATCTTACGTAGGTATACTAATTATTATTATATTTGTTCCTTTACAAAGAGTTAATATTCTTTATATTAACACTTTCCTTGCGACGCAACGCGCTTGCGTAAACACTTTGACTGCGGCGCTCATATATTAGATCAGATCAGTATTGCGGGAGGCGGCTCTAAACTGGAGCTGTTTGACTAGACTGAATAAACGCCTACAATTTACTCAAATATCGTATTTTTGGCATCTGTGTACCATCTACGAATATAGAGACGTAATGTCCGCCCCTAGTGTTGTAGCGCCAACGTAAACACAAAATTTTTGTTCGTATGTAATTCATACAGATTTGTACTTACAACACAGGTAGAAGCCGCAAGCACGTTACTCCGAGTAGTACACAGCAATGTTGTACCCAGCAAGGAAAGTGTTAAAAAGGGTGGTAATCGAGCGTTTAGACCATCCGATGTTAAATGATTACTGCAGCCACGCGGTGCTACTCCTGAGAACATTAAGATGATCGCTTGGTTTGTAAATGTAGCCGGCAACCACATTTATTAGACCGAAATAACAATTCATTTAGTAATCATTAAGTATGTAATTATGTAAGCTTAATTACGAATGTCGAATATATGCTTGTTTGGATTTAGCACGTATATCTTGGGTGTAGGTGTATAAGGGGATAAAAAATTGCGGAACATTTATGTAACCGTTGCTTCTTTGTTAAATTTATATTTGACCGTGATAATCATTTAAAATTATGCTTTTTTTGCGTTAAGTTTAAGGAAATTACTTTATTTTGTACAATTTTTAATTATTGGACTTACTCCCCCATTAAAAAGCTATAGCAACGTACATGATGAATATCAAGTGCATATTATGTGTGTTCTATGTAACATTTCTAATCGGCTTTTAGTGTCGATACGCAAACGATAACAAAATAAATGTGGTAAAAAAGAGAAATGAATTCGTATATATTTACTCGTATATTCATTTATTTCTAATAAATGGCAAATTAATATGGCAAGATTCATAAAATAGATATGTATAAACAGTTCTTAGCATTATGAAACTGTAAATAGGTTGGTATTTGTCAATTATCAAAGGTGTTTAACAGATTATTATTTGACCATGTCAACATCAATCACATTTTCATTAGCAGCGACGTATTCGCCTTCTTTTAGTAATTCCAAAAGTTTTTTATACACTAATTTAGGCGCGTCTATGGCCCAAAGAAAGTCAATGTGATTGAATTCTTTCAATGGCACGATGTAATGTTCTATTGGATTCGCTAGCTGCACGTATAAATTGGTCACATCAATATCTCCTGCCAGCCAATCATTTTGAGAACTGAACAGAGCTATAGGTAAGGTTATTTTGTGTAATTCGTATTCTGGCGGTACGTCTGCCCCGTATTGTTTCATGTTGCCCTCAGGACCGTAGTCGAATTGCTGAAATCTACCAGCATTTTTAATTTCTTGTGCATAATGCACCAGGGTTTTCGACGATGCGCCTGCTGGCACGTGGCTTAATATTATTGGCAAAAGACTTCTATTAAACTGCCTTTCATCATGACCGCAAAGAACGAACAGCGAGTTCTCACAGATCGCTTCCTCGTAGTGATTGATTTCGCATGCATGTTTTGATAACCATCTCAAAACAGAGTTCTGTGGCAAAAATTCATTCGCTCCAAGAAGCTTTAATAAATACTCCAAATTGTTACTGAATTTAGCTAAAAGACGTATAGGACTCTTAATATCCGTCATGTAAGCCACTGGTGCTAAAGCAAATCCTGCTCGGAGTACTTTGTTATATTGGGTTTTGGTTGATAACAAGGAAAATAATATGGTTGTTCCCATTGAATGTCCAATATAATTAATTTTCACATCCCAACCTTTTACATCCATAATGTAATCAATAACTGCAGGTAAGTCGTGCTGGCTAACTTCGTGGAACGTGAAGTTCCAGAAGGCGAAGCTATCGGGATTAAGAGACACATGAGCCCTGGAGTAAGTGTTTCCTCTCACGTTCGCGAACCAAACATCGTATCCTGCATCAGATAGAATGTATCCCAGACCTTTCTCTGGCCCCGGTATGACCCAATCCGCAGAGCTACCCAACAAACCGTGGTGCAACAGCACTGTTTTCCTGTTTGCTACTTTACTGGTCGCAGTTTTTGAGTACGGTATCCTGTGAACAGTCAGGATATATCCGTCTTCCGTGACTATAGTATGGGACTCGGCAACGTATCCATTGGATGCGATCAATTGCGGTGTTGTCATACCAATAGTTGGATCTTCATCGTTGCAAACATATTCCACTTTTTCTGGTGCAATAGCGTCGAATACCTTTTTGTCTGTCGCTCGTGCGTCTTCTACGTAGATCTTAAATTTCGTGTCTTGTCTCTCTTCATCAAAACCTTTTGTGTCTTCAATTGGTTCATGTTTTGCAGTGTCATTCGCATTGAAGTAAGACGTGAACTTATTTCGGACATTGTCAACGTAGAATTGTCTTATGCTGCGGCCCTTCTGCTTCACATAGTTAGTGAATTGAGAAGTCTTGTCACTCAATGTATCCACCAGGTTTTGCGGGAACCAACCGGTGTGCCGACATTCGATACATTGTGTAAAAACAATGAGCGTAAACACGATTATGAGTAACCTCATATCTATAAACAGGACGCACCCGACGAGCGATGCTCCGACAACTGAACTAATTGACGGGGCAGGCTAGCGTAATGTATCCCGCGTCGGAGGTCAAGGGAAAAATATGACTAATATCCTAATGCGTAATGAACTGCAATACGACACAGATATTAACGTAAACAAAACAAAATGTCTTGTCATCACATTTACATTTTTATTCAGCCGTGACAAAACCAGTATTGTATACCTATCTTATTTAGCTCGGGATTTAACATTCTATAACTAGTTTATAGTGTATAATGTCAGCGTCTCAAGTTATTATACTCAAGTCCAGGTAAAGTATATATAGAAACAATGACAGCCTATTGCAGTGTTTAAGATGCGATCTTTAATAGGGGGAAGCACAATCCTAGGCACGAATCTGATTTTTCAAAGCTAATGAGAAATTCACTATCGGTTGTTTAAATGGGGGAATTCTCCGTAAAGGTCTCAAACATTTGTGAGTCTTCCAATCCGCAACTAGCCGGCCGCAGCCAACTTGGTGGACTTTAACCTAATCCTATTAGAACTTCTACTTATAAGAGAAGTCGTGTGCCCAGTAGTATTAGGTTGATGATGAAAGTAAGCTAAATTTGTATATTGTAAAACTTAGTTATTTGTAAAGTGAACCATACATTTGTGTAGTCCTTCCGATTCTACTTCAAAATTTAAAATCTGTGGTCCAGTCGAAAAAAAAATAGTGACTACTTTGTAAGTAGCCACATAAACAGAATTTGTGAAGTGGTCTTATATGTATGTATTCATAAAGTTTTAATTTCATACAAATAAGCTTAAAAGATTGGTTTTTAGAAATCTTTTCCAGATAGACTTGTATTATACGTGTATAAAAAACATTTGTTTTACGAAGATCTGTTCATAACCTCTATTCTGTAATTGTAAAACAGTATTTGAGTACAGAATTGATAAGATAAAATAATTGAATGAACTCAACGATCTTTGTATTTTTCCTTAATTCTCTGAGCAACTATTAACACTTTGACTGCGACGCCTATATTAGGTCGGGTCAGCGTTGGTGGAGGCGGCACTACATTGGAGCTTATTTCTCTAGGCCGAAGACTCCCTGACAATTCATAAATAAATTTTGTATTTTTTGCTTCAGTGTATCATCTACGAATACACAGACATAATATCCGCTCCTACTCTTGTAGCACCGACGTAAACACAGCAGCTTTGTTCGCCCGTAATCCATACAGATTTGTCGCTACAACACTGTGTAGGAGCCGCAAGAGCGTCGGGTCCAGAATTAAACAGCAGTGTTGTAGCCATATGGAAAGTCTTAATAAATTGTTTTCAAAAGATAAAAAAAGCAAGATTAAATTCCATTATTTTATATTTGAAATGTAAATTGGATACAAATATTCATTAGGTATATTAAACCATTAACATTAATGGTAAGTATAACTTACAGAATTAGATAATACAATAATAGTACCTTAATTATAGGTAATTGATATAATCAGGTAGAACAGAAATAAAAATTAACTTACATTTAGATACTTAATTAATAGTAATTCATGTTTAATTACATAAATACTGATATTACAAGAAGACATGCATACATACGTATATTTAATAGGTAAATTATTTTTATGAAAATAGTTATGTAAAACTTTAATTTTTTTTATTAATAGTCATCCTAACTAGGGATTAGTGGATTTGCTCAAATTGATAAAAGTTTGGCAACTTGATTCTCGTTACTGCCTATCGAAGAGCTAAAAGTGGGCAAATTTTCTTCATGGAATAAAAGGGTAGCAACTGGCTGTAGCCAACTGAAGAGCTAACAATGTGCAAGTTATCGTCAGTTGATAAAGTTTTGCAACTTGATAATTATTGTAGCCGACTTAAGAGCTAGCAATGGGAACATTTTTTCAGTGGACAAAATGGACGGGAGCCAATTCAAGCTACTCAGTGAAGAAATATATATCTCCCAGTTGACAAGTGTTCCCATAGTGACGTCATGTGTGTTGTATGTTTAGAAAAGCCATTTAATTTCATTACACAATTCATCGAACTCCTCATACTTCCATTTTGACAACTCTTCCTCCAAATCTATTCGTCGTATATTCGCAAAATGCAGGGCATCTGAGAAAAAGAAACATGCATTTTCAAAATTGAATATTTATGAGACGTTCAATAATTATGTGAAACATTTAGGGGGAATGCATGGAGATCTCACATGGGGGAGAGATAGTTTTTATCTAAGAGACAATTTAAAATTGCTAGAAAACTGGTTAAATTAAGTAAAAAAGTAGTTATTGTCATTCCTGGACATCCACATACAACCTCAAACATGACTGAAATCTTATCAGAGTCCATACACAGATTCATTGCTACTCCTGAGGACTAAGATGGTCGCCTAAGTGTAACCAGCAACCATATGTTTAAAATCGAAACACAGAAGTTGCTTCACGATGGATACTGAGAGCATCGGTAGTACCTCCATGGTCGGACTATAGTGACCACTAATTAAGACACTTCTTTTTTGTCAAAGTATATTTACCATTTTTTTTACAAAGGTATTCTAGTTTGTAGTTAGTATTACTTGATTGTATTGAAGAAAAGAGATTTACTCACCATACAAAGTGAACCAGCCGGCAAGCTCACAAGCTGCAATACTAAAAGCAGCTAATTTCTTTAATCCGCTGGAACTCTTTCTTGGCCAAATAAAAACTCTTATTGCGTTTTGTTCACGATTGTGTATACTCTGCCCTTGAGTGATGAAGATATTATGTGGTATACTTTTTTGCAAGAGACACACCAGGAGTTTAGAGATGTATGGTAGTACGTCATCTATGACTTGAGTTACATCGAAGTAGAAGGCTGGTACCACATAGTCTTCCAAGCAGTACAGATAACCCTTAACTTGCTTGCATTTCTAGAAACAAATTTAAATTAAATTATTTTTTCGGGAATCTACAGTTGGGTGGATGGTTTTCTCATTACCTTGGAAAATATTTTAAGAAAAATTAATTTTCTAATTACAAGAGACGGCAGTTAACTAGCTTACATTTCTAGAAATACATTTGAATTATATTTCTATTTCTAAAAAATCAACCTTCCAAGCAGATTAAATAACTTCCACTATTGAGCATAGATTTGTATATAACAATTATTTTTAAATGGCCTCATTGGACATTTGCTCAAAATATACTTTAGGAAAAATCAATATGAATCGAATATCAAAATATAATTTTAATATCTATCCAAATAAACAAGGAATTTCTAACTTGTGGTAAGAGAGTATTGTTGAGAACATCATAAATCTTTAATTAATATGTGGATTTCCTCAACATATTTCATTTTTTTCATATTTAATAAAGACTAAAAATCTGGGTACTTTACATTCAAATCTTACGCCAAGCATTGGAAGTTACAATACTCTACAAGATACATGCAATTACTATTCATATTTTTTTCCACATATAAACATAGTTACCGCATTTTCCACTGGCAATGTGCGATGCTCAAAGAACATATGATAGTGAAGATGGTTCACAGACGCAAACCCACACTGGCTGTTAAATGCAATTTTCAATTCACTGCAAGAGATATATTCTTGATACACAATACTCAAATATATATATTCAAATATAAAAAAAACATACAGTATCACAACACTTAAAGCCTACTAAAGAGAAATAAAAAGAAAGATGTAAACATGTTATCGAAGAGGGTTTGTATTTTGAAGGTGAGTATGTCTGGATGGTACATAAAGATAATAAATAGATGACAGGTGAGAAATCGCAGTGCCCTTTAAAAAAATCTGGCGAAAGGCAGACAAGCTATCTGATGGACCACCAGAGAAATCTCATGCAATGTATCACCGACTTCGGTTCCTTCTAACGTGTAGTATAGTGGCCCATAATACGCAAATATGCACGCAAAAAGCTATGGATACTTAGGCTGCGTTCAAATCAAACGTTACATGACGTTAGGCTTGAGGTGTTAAGCTTATTGTTAGTATAGTGTGACTGAAAAATGCAGCTCCATGTCAAGGTCACACTTGGGTTTATAGGGAACCTGCTTAGACTAGGCACTCAACACTAAGTTTGGTGGGAACGCAGCCTAACATCTATTTTTACATGGGCCTTGAACTCAAATTCAAAATTCAAATGAAATGGAACATAAATAACTCAATGAAATGAAAAAACTTCTACTTGCCTACACTCACCGATCCTCGATAAAGAGCATCATCTCTAAAGCCAATTTCAAACTATCTTGCGATACAATTTGTGGCAAGCGTTTGAAGATTGATGGACACAGGAGTGAATGGTAGCGATTTAGGGGGCTCACGTTTACTAGAATAGCATGTCTATCATACTCTGGAAATATAATAATAATATCTTGGGCAAACTTATACATGGCCTTGCGATCTTATATCAGACAGAGCCTGCGCTATGGGATAATTAACAAATATATATATTTCTATATACATAATAAATATTTATCCCGCAATTCAAACTCACAATTGTTTGCTGGCCCTAAATTTTAGTTCTTTATTTTAATGGTTGTCAAACAAACCAAGAGACCGGATAGTATTTAGTCTATTAGTATGATTTGTTTAGATTAGATGGTGGTTGCACCTTTACAAGTCAACTGAGAAATGTACATCTAGCATGTAGTAATACTTTCTTTTTGGTGAACATGAAAAACTGTGTGCTCATTTACATATAAGGCAATAACCTCAATCCTTAGGAGTAACAACGATTCTGACCGTCATAGCATGAGACTTTTGTACGGAGTTTCGGTCCATGGGCGGCAATGACCAGTTATAAACGGATAGAGTGCATGCTCATTTGCTACTTCCATATATAAAACAAAAATTAGGAAGAAAAGTTTTATGGTGTGAATGACACACCTAAGTTTAAAAAGTCCTATAGTTAAGGTAAATATTTTATGTTGTTGAGTATCTAATAGTATACATAGTTTTTTATGTGTGAGAAAAATAGCAAACGATAAAGTAAACCATCTGATGTAAAGTAGTCGCAGCCCATAGATATCCACATAAAACCACAAACACGATTGAAATCTTGTCTGAGCTCAAACGTAGATATGTTGCTACTCCTGAGGACTCAGATGGTCGCCTCACTTTAAGTGAAGCCTGCAACCACACCTCTCCAATTGAAACACAAGTAATGCTTTACGACGGATTATGAGGGCAGCGGTAGTACCCCCTGGTCGAACTATAGTTCTCACATCTTTAAATTAGTGTCAAGTTTGCATGAATATTGCATAAGCCAATTTGAAAGATTAGCCTAAAAGATACACAAATAGATTAAAATTACATGTTATAATATTTTATAACGTGCAAGCATGGGTTATTAAAAATAAAACATATTTATTTAGCAAAATATAAAACATAAATATGAAAGATAACCTTTGGACCGCAGGGTCCGCGTGCCAAAAAAATTTTCAAACAAATAGTACCATGTTTGATCGACGCCGACGGCGACAAGAAGGTTGGTTCATATCTCGCGCAGAGAATTGCGATTGTTATTTAACGCAGGAATGCAGCTAGCGTTCTTGGAACCATGCTGCATGAGCACGGACTCCCTTTAGATTGTTTTGGTTAGGTTTTATTATAATTAGTTTTAAGATTTTCAACATTGTAAATATGAAAATAAAGATAGCATACCTTTACTGTAATCTTTGCTGAAAGTGAACATGATTTCTTTAGGAAACACTTTGGTAAAATTAAATTTTCTATCATCCATTGGTTCACAGACACTTTCAAAATACTCCGGGAATCTCCGTTTTGTACCTCTGTCAGGGTTCAACTGAAATTAACAAGTACTTATTAGTAAAAAAATTATTATACATACATATACTAGGGGATCCTACAGTTCAATAGAGATGTATCACTGTGACCTTTATAATCTGCCAAAAAAACAACTTTCTTTATGTTTTACTAGGAGTGGTTTGGGTGCCGGCAACACTAAAAAGTGATGACCATCTCAGTTGTCAGGAGTAGCAATACTATGTATTACTTCAGACAAGATTTTAGCTTTAATAGTTTAAATCATTTAGATGACAGCTGCTAGTGACAGATTAATCTATCTACCTTACATCTAGTTCATTTTTCTTTTTTGCCTTCCATATCACGATACACAACACTAATTGTATCTTTATGTACTGAACTTTGCACTATTCGATCTACTTTGATCGCCGTGACCACAAGCCATACAACTGGTTGGAAATATCGGCAATTAAATATCAAAAAAACGTCAATCGTGAGTACCCGTTATATAACATAATGTATGGATTCCGCGATAATATTAGTTTAAAATCATATAGATAATTTAGGATTAAGGACAAACATGTGGATCATGAATTATTAATCAAATGAAGCATTTTTGGGCCCGATTGGAATCAATATAAATTAGATATTATGCAAAAAAAAATTGATTTGTACTTGGTATTGTTTCCTATAAACTATTCATTCAATATTTGGTACTCATCTGATGATTTAGGGATACAAATATAATCTGCCAAAAAAACAACTTTCTTTATGTTTTACTAGGAGTGGTTTGGGTGCCGGCAACACTAAAAAGTGATG
>DWON01009915.1:0-11101 GCA_018251015.1 Phocides pigmalion okeechobee | reverse complement strand
CAGTCCTTAGGCGTAGCAACGTATCTATGTTCGAGCACAGATAGGATTTCAGTCGTGTTTGTAATTGTATGGATGTTTATGGGCTGCGACTACTTAATCAGGTGGTTTGCATGCTCGTTTGATACTCTCCTCACATAAAAAGTCAAGACTAAATGTGTACAAAAAGATATAAAAAAGTTAGGTACTAAAATGTAAGAAACATTTTCTTTACACATAAAAAGGAATGCAAGCTCTCTATTTAAGCTTAATCGATGCCCTCGGGCGCCGCCGTCACTTTAAGTGTCCGATTTAAGATTCGGACCAATGGTACCAATGTGGTCGTGAAAGTGGTTGCAAAACAAATATCGTAGAAATTTTGTTGTGAATTTGACTTTTTTTATGTGAGAAACAAGCATGCAAACCACCTGATGTTAAGTAGTTGCAGCCCATAGACATCCACGTACGATCACAAACACGACTGAAATCCTAGCTGACCTCGAACGTAGATACGTTGCTACTCTTGAGGACTAAGATGTACGCTTTGCTTTAAAGTGTATCCGTCAGTCGCACCTCTCTAACTGAAACACAAGTAATGCTTTACGGCGGATTATAAAGGCCGTGGTGGTACCTCCCCGGTCGAACTATAGCTCTCCCACATTTGTGGGTTGTACATTTTCATAATCATTTGATCATGGTAATCATTTGATCATGGTTTGTTCGTGTTAAAACTTAGCATGATGTAATGGTGTCAGCACGGTCAAGGTCGAAGTGTGTGACTGTTCGCTATGACCAATTCGTCACTTATCTGTCAGTCACAGATCTGCAGATTAAGTCACGGGTGACTGTCGATCGATTTGTCAAGCTTTTTGACTTGGACCAATATGTTTGAATTGATTAATGTTTGCAAGGTATTTGTGTTTTTATGGTCGGCCGTGTTTTTGACCTCAAGAGTTTCCGTGATGGTTATGTAGGTAGAAAGAGCATGTCTTAATTTTAACACGCGTGTATTAGCTTGGGTTGTATGTTGTTGTAACGGAATCTTTGGCGTACTTTTCACCAATTTCCAGATTTCTGATTAATTAGAAAAAAATTGCAATGTAAAAAAGCGTGGGTCGCATGGTATCAATAGATCACTGAAAAACCACCCCACGCTTCACTCCTTTCTTTTTCTTGTTTATACTTTTTTAGTAGATATTTTTTTTATAAAAGTGGGTTTTTTAGTTTTTTTACTATTGTTTATTTTTAATTTTTTTTTCATATAATTGCATTGTCATCCGTCCTTAATACATGTGGAAAGTTTCAAATTAATCAGATATCTGGAAATTGCTGAAAATTATGCTCAAAGATTCTATTACATACATGCATACAACTGAAGCTAATTAAAGTGTGTTAAAAACTGACCCTTTATGTTTATTGTTGTTTAATTGGGTTTCAAATATCATGTTTTGACAGCACAACAACTCAACATACACTCGTAACACTCAAATTAATAAAACTTTTTAATTTGTAAACCGGTTGAAATGAAATGAACACTAATGGTAAGAGAGTTACTGCAATATATTAGTGAAAACCACACTGCAATCGGTTGAGCCGTTTCTGAGATAAACACGCACAAACGCACAGACAAACAAAGTAAATAATAGCTTATGTTACTACCCGATAACATGGCTATGTTATCGGGTAGTAACATAAGCTATTTAGCAATTTTAATCATTTTTCACTCATAGAAGGCTTTCTATGAGTGAAAAACTAATATCACTCACGGCTGAACTGTTTAGTCGTGACCACGAGCAATGCAACTGACTCGTAAAATCGGCAATTAAAAAGCGTTAAATTGTACCTGTTATATAGTAATCAGTCCAATAATTTCAGAGCTTATTCGGTACAAACAAATCAACATAGAAATCTTTCCTCTTTATTATATGAGTATACTAAACGAGTATAAATAAACTTTCAAACACGCGGTTAACACGTTGACTGCGCATATATTAGACCCAGTCAGGATTGCGGGAGATGGCACTAAACTAGAACTCTTTTCTGTAGAAAGGAAGATACGTACATGTCACAAATCTATCAGAAAAGAAGATTAAATTAGTTATTAAACAAACTTTGTGTAAAAAGGCGTATTATAAAACCAATGATTATTTAAATGATAAAGTCGTATAGTCTGAAACGACTCCAGCTTCACTTGTTCTATTAATTTAAGTTATTATTTACAAATTACATTTTAACATGGAAAAGATGTGTGTTTTGGAGTTTCTTTCGCTGACTCTTTCCAAAACGTAACGTAACGTATGTACATATTACTAGATCATCTTATTAGATCTAAAGAAAACTATTTACATTTAACGCAAATTTTAATTAAAATGGCCGATTTGTTACGCTTAGGGTAACATTAAGGTAACATTAAGGTAATAATGATAAATGTGGAACCAGATGATCGTATAATGATTAATGATCGTAACCTTAGTTGCAAAATCTTTTGGATTTTGTTCAGGTAATGGAGTATTTTTGGGTCACTTTAATTTGACCCCAAAGTCGATTGTATTTTATATAGAAGAGCAGCAAATGAGCAAGCACGTGGGTATGATGTTAAGGAGCCTATAGATATCCACATGCAACTTTATAGAGGACTAAAGTTCTGTCACGGGTCGCACGTAGATGCGTATAATTATTTAAGAACGTACAACTATTTAAGTGGCCATATCATAATATTGTTAAATTGTAGATCATTAATTAAGCAACTCGGAGCGCGGTCGAAAATTGGATGGGTGACCATCGGTGAGTCAATTTATTTGTAATGTGCAAGCTCTATTTTGAACGTAGAGGATGTTTCTATCTAACTCGTTGTGTATGTAACATAATATTATTTTTATTTATACATAATTATATATTTATAAGTTACATAGGTGACTATTGATAGGTATTCTTAATTTGATTTTTTAAAACAACGTCAAGCGCGGTCATATTTTGGATGGGTGACCATTGGTGGGTAAAATTATTTGAGCGATTACGCTCTAGTTTGTACGTTAAAAAGTTATGCAGCATTTATCGGAAACTGGCGCTAAGTCGAGTTACGCCACCCGCCCACAGCGGAGCGTGCCCAGCGCCCACTGCCGACCTTCAGCTGACGATTTAATATGGACTGAGATGTTTTTTACTCTCTGTTACAAACTAAATTATCGACACGAATAATAAAATCAGCCTGTCAGTAATTTTAAAGCTTTGACTGCTCATGGATTACGTCGGTTTGTGCGTTGCGGAAAGCGGCACTAAACTGGAGCAGTATTATCCCCTTATTCCGCCGTAAAGCATTACTTGCCTTTTAGTTGGAGAGGTGCGGTTACCGGCTATACTTTGAAGCGAGGCGACCATCTCACTCCACATAACATAATGTATAAATTCTGCAATGATATATTTTATTTTATACGAGAAGAGTTGCAAACGAACGTGCAAACCATCTGATTTTAAGTAGTCGCAGCCCATAGACATCCACGTACAACCACAAACACGACCGAAATCCTAGCTGACCTCGAACGCAGATACGTTGCTACTCCTGAGGACTAAGATGCTTATCTCGCTTCAAAGTGTAACAACAGCACCTCTCCAACCGAAATACAAGTAATGCTTTCCTGCGGATTATGAGGGCGACGGTGGTACCTCTCCTGTCGAACTATAGTTCTCCCACCTTTAGTTGAAAATCATATTGACATGTTTAAAACAAAATACATTGTTCCCATAACCTATTTACTTAAAAGTACATACGTTATCAAACCATAAACCATTTTTTATGATGTCGCGTGAGTATGAACAATTTATTTCAGCTTTCAGACCGTCATTGAAAAGGAAATTGCTAACAAAAACGTAATGCGTCTGAGCTCAGTTAACGTTGAAATGTTACTTCGTTTGTTTTATTATTTGTTTTTAGGGATTATTTCTTATAATAAAACTTTCTTTACTTTTTACATTCACTTACAGCACAATCAATTAATTAATTAACAGATCAATTCTCACTTTTTTTCGAAAACTATAAATTTGTGGTTGGAACTGAGCGGCAACGCAAATTATCATTGTTAGATTTAATTTTCACATGTTTTGTCGGTCCACCGGAATCAGCTAAGTTTTGAAAGTGGTCTATTAGAAAAAAGTCTGGAAACCTTAGCTTTAACAGGACAAAAGAAGGTTATATAGGTTCGCTCTTTTGATTTACCAATTTGTCTGTTTTTGTGTCACTTGTTTGTTTGTCAATCAAGGTACTTTTTCTTAACAACGGGTGGAGGTAATTGCAGGTATATCTGGATCGTAGTGTTCGTCTGTTTGTCTGTCAGTGAAGACACTTTTTCTGAAAAACGCGTGGAGGTGATTACAGATGTTTATTTTTGGTGGTGTTCGTCTGTCTATTTGTCTGTTTGTCTATTTATCTGTGCGTCTGTTAGTCAGGACAGAAATTGATAGGCCGTAGTTATCTATAAATATTATAAAACAAAGTCCCCGTCGCGTCTGCCTGTCTGTCTATTCGTAAATTCAAAAAGTACTGACGAATTTTCTCGTAGGTTTCAGGAACAGGCACAGTGATTCCTGAGGAAGGTTTTAGTGGATAATAAAATAAGATTTTTCTAATTGGGCGAGAAATGAAATAATCACTGGATACATGTGTGCGTAGATTGTTTCACGATTTAAGATTATGTAAAATAAACGCGGACGAAGGCTCGGACACAGCTAGTCTTACCATAAGATGAATTGCAAATTGGTTTCCTACTCTATTCAAGGATTTAGCGACCATAAACGAATCTTTACCAAAACTAAACATTACTTATGGTTACTGTGATTAATGTTCTAGCTACTACAATCCGGTCACTGACCATCTGATACTCAAAATTGAAACAAAAAATAAATGTCTAACAGCCATGCCTTTTGGGAATTGCTATACCAAAAATGGTTTCTAATGACTCTATATTAATGTCCTTGATTATAATGGTGCTTGTTATCTATGTACTTATGTATATAACATACTTATGTATATAGCGACCCACACAGCTTCGCACGGGTGTATTTACGATATAACTGGACAAATATATGAAGTATTCTGTCTGTTATAATATACATGTTTTATACGTACAAAACCTTCCTCTTGAATCACTCTGTCTATTGATGAAAACCGCATTGAAATGGACTGATTTTTGAAGATTTTTTGTGTGTTCAAGTGGTTTTCACATTGGTTTAGAGTCACAAATGGCGACGGTAGATGGCACCGCAGATATGTGCAAAGCCTCATCCTCCTCTTTTCTCTACATATTACAAAACAAAGTCCCCCGTCGCGTCTGTTTGTCTGTTGGTGATAAACTCAAAACGTACTGGACGGATTTTCTCACAGTATTCAACAACAGGTAGAGTGATTCCTGAGGAAGGTTTTAGTGAATAATAAGTTAAGTTTCTTTGTAAATTAGGCATGAAATTAAAATAGTCACTGGATGAATGTATGCGTAATTTGTTTCGCGATTTTAGAATTATGTAAAATAAACGCTGACGAAGTCGTGGGCAAAGCTAATATATATATTTACCTTGTATTATATAATGATTAACGCTTTTTAATTGCCGATATTTCTAATCTGTTGCACGGCGCGTGGTTACGGCTAAATTGCGATGGCGGGGGAAATTGTAGACACATGCTTTTACCCGCTATATAATAAGATATATATATTACGCGATGATTTCAGTTTATTATAGATATATAACAGAATGACCATATTGAACAGTCAACAATAGCTAGTTCCTATGACTAAGGTTAGGCCTCTAATCGATACGACCTCAGATCTATAAGGCCTATTACGATATAGGTATCAATTATTTTATGCAAATAATCGCAAATATCAGGCCACCTGTATCGTCTGCGATTGTATTTGTACAAGCTTGCATAACATGGCGAGTATTGTTCTGGCTTGTGTACATTACTGATCTGTAAAGTTAAGCAACGTTGATCGCGCTCGAAATTTGGACTGGTACCCGTTAGTGGTGAAAAAACTGTGCGTTTTTATGAGAGAATAGTAGCAAACGTCCAGGATATCTGGTGTTAGTAGTCGCTGCAGTCCATGGACATCCACATACAACCTCAAGTAGGGCTGAAGTGTTATCTGAGCTCGTACGTTGATGCATTGCATGCAACTGGATCTAAGTAAGGCAATCAAAAATAAAAAATCGTGAGTACGTAGTAAAAATATATAAATTCCGCTATAATATTACTTTCAAATCAGATGCGTTGCTATTTTTTAGGTCTGAGATAGTCATCTCCCTTTTAAGTGTAGCCGGCAACCGCAACTTTTTATCCAATGCACAAAAGTTACATCGATGGTACTCCGGTCGACCTATGTATAGTTCTACCCTCTATCCAAGCTCTGGGGGAAATTTCATTGTGGGCCATTCATTTATATTGTGTTGACCTCAGATGCGGTCACCGTACCGGTGTCACATTTACGGGGGTTCACGTTCGATGCCAGTCCAAAAAAACAATGAACAAGTTTAGAGGAATCTACATTTAGTTTTCTGGGCTGGGTGTTCGTTTTTTTATGACACCCACGATAAATAAAATACTAATCTTAGATCAATATTTTAATTACGATGAAAATTTATTAATTAATTTTTCGTATTTATAAAATGTGAACCTAACATTTTTAATTATTTGGTTTTTGTATCTTGAAATATAGGTAAGATAATAATGAAACAAAAATTCAATTTATGGAATCTTAATTTTTTGGCCATATAAACCATAATAATGTGTAATGTTGATTGTTCTAATCGATTCGACCTTAACTCGATTCTATCGATAGATCGAAACATCGATAATTACGTCTTCTGAATGATGTAATAATGAAGTATTTATAGATGGATGAACAATTTTATCTTCAGTTTTATTTATGGAGATAAATGAACCGTTTGTATGTAAATCTGAAACATTGCTATTAAGGAAATTTATTGCAGTATTATTAACTTAATCACATATATTATAAGTTCGAACTAGACTACTAGAGTCTCAACACACTGTGAAGTTGCTTCTTTAGATAATGCAAGGCAACAATATTGCTATTTTTCGATAATATAATTATTTTTTAAGCCATATGTCAGTGTAGGGTTATCTTATTTTACGTGCTGAGGTTTTTACTTTAATGATATAAACAAGGTAATGGACGCAAAATTAATAAATAAAAAAGTATTTAGAGGTGGCGGTAGACAGAAAATTTGAGTTTATAATTTTATTTGAACTGTTGTATTTACATATTATTTTTGGAGATCATTAGGTGTATGACCTTAAAATGAAATAAAATATTTTAATTATAATTTTCAAATGTTTGCTTTGTCGTTGTTAATTATATTTAATTTGTTTGTTACAGGTAAGGCTGCAGTATACTGAATGACAATGATTTCAATATTTTTTGGAATCTTGAATGAATTCTCAAAAAGGTAAATCGTAATTATATTTTTAAATAGCTGATGTTTAATTGTTTATTAGTTATTTTAAGGTTACAATATCAAAAGAGAGGTTACGTTTATAATAATGAGTCACAAAATTTATCTTCCTATGTGGGTCCTTGCCCTAATGTGATTCCTTTATATAAAATACTTTATATTTTTGAAAATATCTTGGCATACATATTTTTCTTGATATACTTAGCTTTTAAATAAAAACTAAGTGTCTAAGAACTAAAACAAATCGATCAATGCTATCGATCCAGCATTTTTGAGAAATATGTAAATTACGGATTTGAATAATTTCACGATAACTAGAAATTTCTTGATTTTTGGGAATTTCAAAAACTGTAATAATCAGACATATGTGTACAAGATTTCAACCTAGATTCGAACCCGGGCTTCCAGCAATCGATCAAGAATAAAAATTGTGTAATGGAATAAATAATAGTTAACAAAAACTAGTTGGATTTTTTATAAAAGCGTGTTCATTAGTTTTTTTTAACTATTATTTTTTTTTTCATGTTATTGCATTGTCATCGGTCCTTGATACGAGTGCAAAGTTTCAAATTAATCAGACATCTGGAAATAGGTGAAAATTATGCTCAAAGACTCCGTTACATAGATACACACAGTCCAAGCTAATAAAAGCCTGGTAAAAAAGGTTTAATAATCAGATATGTAGGGTCTAGATTCCAACCCAGATTCGAACCCGGGCTTCCAGCGCTGATGCCGAAATTGCCATTGAGTAATCGATGCACTTTGAGTGTCGTGGAAACTGGAACATTGGGGCCACGTCGTAATGTGGAAGCAAAATGAGGGCGTTTGCAATCAACGAATTGCTTCCTCTTGCATCTGATGACGTAGTCATTTTGTTTATTGGATACATGAAATAATTGACAGATATAATAATTAACACTAATTATAAACGTATTTATAGTTAGTGTTAATAGTGTAAATGGCGGTAATTTGTGATTGTATAGTGGCAATTTTAGCAATTTTTAACATAAAAGAATTGATAGAATTAGATAAATAGACTAATTATAAACTAATGCAAAAGGCGATAATTAGAGATTTTGATGCTGTGGCAAATTTTGGTACTTGACACATGAACGAAATAACATTTTTTTTATTGTGAAAGAGTAAGAAACGGGCATACAGGCCACCTGATGGTAAGTGGTCACTGCAGCCCATGGACAACACTAATTTGAGATACGAAAAATATTTAGAAAAAATAAGATGTAAGAACAAAGGATATACATATTTTTTAATATTCCCATAGAAACAAGCGTGGTTCTAATCAGAGCGCTATCGTGTCAATTTAAACTTAATTGTATTATATATAAATACATTTGTGATCACAAGTGTCCTTTTTGAATGTTAGTGTGTATTGGATTGGCACAATAGAGCAAGACATACGTCTTAATTAAAAATTTAAAAGCTCTAACGTGTCTATGATTATTTTTCTTTAGTCTTTGGGTGTCTATGGCACCCACGATAGACAATTAAAAAACTGAAAAAGAATACAAATTGTCATCATGCATACGTAATATTTATCTATTTTTTTACTTTAACTCTACTGTGAGCAGTACAACAATAGCAATAACTGTACATTTGGTATGTATGACTACGTATAACAATATACAATTGGTATTTTCCATTTGCGTAAAACGGAATACAGTCAACAAGAAGCCATGGCTAAAAAAGTTATTTTCAAACTTGGAACGTGTTCGCGCCAATAAAGGCGCTGACAGTGACAGCGATCGCCAATAAAGGCGAGCGTTGACATTGACAGTGATCGGGCAGGGCCGGTCAAACCCCATCTGTAGCCGAGGGCCTTGCTTCAAGAATTTATAAATAAATGCAGCGCGTGTGATATCTTTACCCAATTAAGCGTATTGTCGATCGATTCGTCACTCCGTGTAGTGTATGGTTGCTCAGAGGCTTCGCTGAATATTGGTTTCCATTATAATTCAAATTTAGATTCAGATTCAAATTCGAACTCGACTTCAATCTTAATCTCAATCTCAATCTCAATCTCAATCCCAATCTCAAGCTCAATCTCAAGCTCAAGCTAAAACTTAAATATTTTATTTCATTGTAAGGTATTTAAATACGCTTTATGAATGTGAAGGATGTGTAAAATCAATACATCGGCTTTGAGCGCCTGTTGGCTGTCACTCATAGCTCCATACGATATAGATAGGGACGGTGGCAATCTGAATCGGCAGTAAAGACCAGCAACCAACTAGGTATACTATAAATATTGCCATGAACACTCAAGGACCTGCATACTAACACTTAAACACAATATATAGAACTAAAATCACTATTTAGATATTTATGATTCGTGAATCAAATTTTGAATCTTTAATATCATTGTGGAACTTTAGCGGCGTTTTGCATTTTTGTTTAAACTCGCGTCAGGACACGTAACCTGATCGAAAATTCGTAAGACAGCGCGGCGTAGGAGAGGAAGTGTTTTTTTTATTGGCGATATTTCGAATCAGTTTCCAGGCTCCACTTATTTCAGTTTATGTATATAGACGTGCCATAGACGTTTAACATGAATAACTCTCTGTGTGCCCACTTGTCTGTGTCACGAGGTGAGCAGACAATTACAGCATTAATTGTACCCAAAACAATGTTCAGCGTACAAGTGACTTGTGAGGTCGCGTGACTCATCCGCGCGGAAGAGCCCGTGGCGCCGTGGGGCTCCACAGCTGGGTAAACTTGCGTACACGTTAACGTTAAAGGTGGGCGAACTATAGTTCGACCAGCGAGGTACCACCGCCGCCTTCATATTCCGCCGTAAAGCATTACTTATGTTTCGGTTGGAGAGGTGCGGTTGCCGGTTTCCATTAAATTAATGCATATTAAATATTAAGTTGATTTTGACATTTATTTACCGTCTACACTATGAAGCGAGGCGACCATCTTAGTCCACAGAAGTAGCAACGCATCTACGTTCGAGCTCAGGTAGGATTTCAGTCGTGTTTGTGGTTGTACATGGACTATGACCTGCGACTGCTTAACGTAAGGTGGTTTGCATGTTCGTTTGCGCTTCTCACATAACAAAAAAGATTGGGGAGGTACCACTGCTGTCTTTATAACCCGCTGTGAAGATCTTTAGACTTTATATTAGACTTATTTTGTGAGTCCTGAGTCATCAAATCGCCGAAATACGGAAGAAATTAACTGGCGCCGTAAAATTGTACTCGATGCAGACTTAAAGGGATAATCGATGGGCGCGAGCAATTTATTCTTCAACTGGACAAGGTCTCACGATAAGGAAACTCAAAAATGTATAAATACAATTTAGTGAAGGAAACTTGAAATATGTAAATTCCGCGTTTTAGCAAGACAATGCCCTTTTATGGTCCTTTACACAGGTAACATTTTAGCGGAAAACTTATTTACTCTCTGATAAAGTTAACACGCATTAAAATTTTTGTTTTGCAGAAATAATCTAGATTTGAGATTAAGGCTAATTTAATTTAAAGTGGGCTAAAAGGCAATGTGTTGCATTTTAACAACATCTATTTATATACGAGAAGAGTGGCAAACGAACATGCAAACCACTTGATGTTAAGCAGTCGCAGCCCATAGACATTCACGTACTACCACAAACACGACTGAAATCCTATCTGAGCTCGAACGT
>DWON01009914.1:0-11102 GCA_018251015.1 Phocides pigmalion okeechobee | reverse complement strand
TAAGGATGGACGCGGATGCGTTCCTACTCTTGAGGACTGAGATGGTCGCCTCCAATAATGTGGATCCGGCAACCAAAAAATTTTATTTATATATTTTTTTGCAATTATAATTTAATTATATGTTTTTGCAACTACTTAAGGTCTGGATGCATGTATGAAAGAAAAAGAATGTAAATATAAAATAAAATCCATTACCCGAGCGAAACTGGGCCAAGTCGCTCGTGGTGTATATTTCACAAGCATGTGTTTTAGTGCAAAGTAGTTTTATCTATAACTTAATTTTTTTTTACGTTATATCGTGTACAAAGACTTATAAATAAATGAATATATATAACAAAACATCACAATAGGCACCCAGCATAACCTTTAGCGATTAGACTCGCTGTAAATTCAAGAGCCTTCCTCCGGTTTTAAGTTATAAAATTTTATGGTCACCCCGCTCCGCCGGACTATCTTCATGCCCTTCTTTCATAAAGCTCTAACACTGTGTTGTTGGCTATATGACGCTCTTTTTGTATACCTCGTCGTGTAGAGTTGAATAAATAAATAAATAATGTAACTTATTTATTTAGCATTTGTTTTAATTTATTTTTTTGTTGAGTATGTCTTTATTGAATAAAGTTGTAATATTGTATTGTTGGCTGTATGACGCTGTTATTGTATACCTCGTCGTGTAGAGTTGAATAAATAATATATTTATGCTATTTATTTATTGACTAATATAAATAGAACCACGTAATAAAATATGATTTTGAACTAACATCCGTTATATAGTTAAGTAACCCGTTATAACTTAAATTACCGATACTTCGAACCAAGTTTTAAGTTACCGATATTTCTGTTACAATTTTATTAATTGTATAAACGGTTACATATGTATATATACCGAGATTCTAATATAAAAATGCACAAAAGACAATACGACAGCTATATTACACGTATGCTTGAAACCTCTACACAACATACGTTGTGGTACAGTCGGCTCCGAAAGTCGATGAACAGATCCGAATGTTCCGAAACTCTTATACAAGTTAGCGAATATAAGTCACTCAATACGACCGATAACAATATTGAGAGAAGAATCCGTGGGCTGATTATGAATAGTATTCTTAAAGCCGATGAACTGAATTTACATTGTATCTTTCTCATTTATTGAGTGTATATATAAACTAATATTATAGTGAAAAATATACATTTTACTATGTAACGGGTACTCATAATTAATACTGTTTTAATTGCCGATATTTAAAACCATTTGTACAATTCACCTGCTTCTCTACTTTCTTCGGAATGGTACTGTCTTGTTCTTGTCAAGGAGGAAATAGGAATTTTACGGGCCTCGAAAGTTTCGTCTTTCCTCGAACTCTCTCAAAGTAGGAAGTAAAAGAAATGTGGAATCGTTTATCGATTTTGGACCAGTAGAGTTCAAGGTAGAGTTTCGGAAATTTGGATCCGTTTTCGACTTTTGAAGCAGTTCTCCTCAAGGTAGAGTTTTGATAATTTGGATCTGTTTATAGACTTTTGGAGCTGACTGTACTATAAAGAATCACGTTCTAAAAGAAAATTTCAAAAAACCGCTGTTTCCCAGTAAAAACCACAAGCAGTCTGTTTTCGTACCGTCTTTGTGCTGTGGAGCAAGATATAAGGTAAAGCGTTTGAAGGTTCCGTATCTAAATAAAACAAAAGCCTTTCATCTCGTTGTATATCGTATTTTTCTTATTCTATATTTCTATTCGAACGTCACAGTTATTTTTAACTGACTTTTAAAAACATCTAAATTCTATTGTATTGTCATATCCTTTTTTATGTGAGAAGAGAAGCAAATGAGCATGCAAACCACTTGATGTTAAGTAGTAGCAGCACATAGACATCCACGTACAAACAAGACTAAAAACCTATCTGAGCTCGAACGTAGACACATTGCTACTCTTCATGACTTAGATAGTCGCCGCGATTTAATGTGTAGCCGGCAACCGCCTCTCTCGAACTGCAACACTAGTAATGCTTTACGGCAGATTATGAGGGCGGCGGTAGTACCTCCCTGGTCTAACTATAGTTCTCCCACCTTTATGTTTATTATCCCAGAATTATATTCATATTTTTATTTTTAAAAAAGTTTTTTTTCTATTCAGAGGGGGTGCTCCCTCTTAGTGTCCCTTAAGACTTAAACGATAATCACTGTGGCATTGCAGTCACTAAACCGATTAAACATGTAAATGGGCCCAGGTTAGATTCCCGGCCAGGCACGCATCTATAGAACAAATTAATTTTCTATTCTGGGTGTGGGTGTTGCCTTTGCATGTGCTTATGTCATCTACGTTACAGGGAATCATAGTATAAGGCTACGAGTACAGAAATAGATATTATTGTATGTTTGATCGATAAGCTCGATAGAAGTGGTTAAATTCGATCGATAAAAGTGATTTGAAAATAGTAAAGTAATCATTTGGTGTATAATACATACAGCAAACTTACCTTACACAACTATACAATAACAACGATTGTTGTATCGTATTTTACAACTGTTTATTAATGATTATTAATTAGTAAAAAATTATACGCACACGCGTACCGCACACAATATGCAAAACAGTCATATTTTTAGTTATTTTATTGTGGCGTAGGGTTAGCAAAAAATCTCAATAATCGCTGGCGTCTGTAACATAAACTAAGCAGCATAGGTTTAATTCTATAGTTCAAAAGACTGGCAGCGTACAGGCAGCGGATGAGTCTTGTACACCTTCTTTGTATACGCTCTATAGTGATTTGAAAAGGTATGAGCGGAACCTTTGTTACGAACTGGAAAAATCCGGTTAAAAGAGGGTACCGTCAGCATAGTAGGAGTTTTATTCGAGAACTAAATTCATTATCTATAACAAAATAATGGTTTCAAATTATTCGGCCGAATGTCAAATATCAATCCGCAAAAACACCGCATGTATTTAACCACAAAATGTGTAAATTTTTAGCACGGAAAAATAATTAATGTCAATAAATATATCATTTTGAAAAGGTTTTTGCGAAAATACATGGAGTTGTAAACCAGACATTCTTTCCTTGGGAGCACGGGAGGGCCTTCGTATGGGGCGCAATATTCGTATGCGTCGATACGTTGGCTCTCATTCTCGCTGGCGGAACAGTGTCGAGGGCTGGAGCTGCGGTGGAGGCTGCAAAAAGCCAAACGGCGTGAATATGTTGCACTTAGTAGTGATTACGTATTTGTTCCCCCTGGCTTTGAAACCTTTGGTCCGTGAGGACCGAGTGCCAATTTTTAAAACAAGCGTTCAGGGTTTAAATATTTAAATTTAGCACATATTACATTATACATAAAAACAAACAAATAAACACTCAAAACATAGAGGAAGCTAAATAGAAATGGTAAAAAACGTAATAGAACAGAGTAAAGTGGAAAAACACCAAATTTCATAGAACGGAACACTGATGGTTAAAATCTTTGTAATCGATACTATATTTATAATTAAGGCGAAAACACAAACACGATCGATAATCGAAAAGCCATTTATGTACCTATGTATTATAGCTTAATACATTATGTAAGGTAATTATTATAAAAAAAATAAAAAACAAAAAAAACTGTGCTTATTAAAAATATTAGCAAAATTTATATTTTTTCTTAAAATACTAAATATTACTAAAACTGAGAGCCGGAGAGTAGAATTTCTACAAAATAAAACCAAGTAAAATGTGATAAAAAGCTTGGTAAAGACGAAGTAACACGAAGAAGTAATAAGGTGGGAGAACTATAGTTCGAGTACCTAACATCAGGTGGTTTGCATGCTCGTTTGCTTCTTCTCACATAAAAAAAACATCTAAAGCGTGATAAAAGATTTTATTGTGAACACGAAGTAACACGAAGATGTAGCACCAAACTCAGCTCCGTAAATTCTTTCCAATCGATACTATATTTATAATTAAGGCGGAAACACAAAGCCGATCGATACTCGACATTCGGCACATAATTGTACATTATACATTCATAGATTACCAGGATGTAGTAATTGAATTTTATAGTCGCTTGTGCGTACCACAGAGTGGTTAAATCACAGACGTAAAGGTTTAATATTATTTTTTAATTTTATTCCTTAAGAATGAATATAAGTTATTGTTCCAACTTCTTTGCAACAATGCTCTATGATCTAAATACAAAGGTGGTAATGGATGTACTTCAAGGCCTGCACTATAGAAGGGCGGGTAAGTAACGGGAAGTATTTTTAACAGTAACTAGCATGGATTGGAAAGTACTATTAAATATCTTAATGAATGTATAAGATTTTGAATTTGAACGAAAGCTTTAAAATTGTTAATTTTATTTAATTATTTCCAATTATAATTGCCAATGCCAATTAATAATTCGAAATATAGACAAAATAAACACGACGTGAGTACCTGTTATGTATTTCAATATTTATTCATTCCGTGCCAATAATAGTGTAAAATCATCAATATACTTTTCTTTTGTCTTAGTATCTAATTAATTATCCTAATTATCACATTTATCGTTTTAAAATTTATTTAAAACATACTTATCTGACAATCTACAAGAAGTCCGAGGTTACGAATCATGGCGCCTTGAGCATGGTCGTATTTCCGCGCATTACACTAATCGCATTTCTGTTTGTGATGTGAACCAGTCTCATCACTAGCAGAGTCAATTAGAAACAGTATTAATTGTCCGAAAAAACGATTAAAAATAAATGACAAATCTAAAACCTACAAAAATATAAACAGTTTAAAATTTTATTTCACAAATAGTGAAAATCTTAAAATTAATTGTAATAAAAATCTAACCTAAACAATCTAAAGCGAGTCCGTACTCATACGGCATGGTTCTAAGAACACAAGCTGTATTCCCGCGTTAAATAGCAATTTCAATGAAAAATAAAAATTGACAATAAAATATTATTGTCCTGTAATACGAATACTATATACGAGCACATGCCCTCTTTACGAATTCTATAATTGAAAATAATCTCGTCTAATTATCATTTGTGTCTCGTAACATAAAAAGGCAATAATCTCGTCTTATCATGTTTCCTTACGTCTATCACAAAAAATATATATTATTTGACAGGAGAACAAACGTTCACAATCCAACCGACCAAATACAGCATTAATTAACAAGCTCTACGTACGGTTACTCTGAGAGCCGTAACACGTGCGTCCTGATTATTATTAAACCATTGTCAGATGTCTTTTATGGTGGCTACATAATGTTTGGCATTAATTTTAACATTATTCGCTGTGTATTGGGAGTAATTCCTGGGTTACCTTAAAGGAACCTTAATGAATAACTAATCTTATTGAATAATTCAATTTTCGTTATTCAATTCATTGATTTTCCGTTACGATGACAATAAGGTTCTACGTAAGGGCGGTCGTTAACGTTTGATATGGTATGAGATGTTAAGTGGATGTGGAGGTTATAAGATTGAAGTGGCAAATGAACATGCAGTCTGTGGACTGCAGATACTACTTACCATCAGTTGTAAGTAGATCATAGATGGAGCATTATGGACATATGTAACCAGCTACATAAAGAATAAAAGTTTTACTTGAAGTCGATCACAGATGGGTTGTTACTCCTGAGAATTCAGGTCACCTCATTTGTAAGTGACCCGGCATCCACACCTATCTACCGAAATGCAAGTAAGCTTTACGCTAGAAATGGGTGTGGCGATGGTACCTCACCAGTCGAACTGTATAGGTTCTGCCTCGCAAATGAAATGTAAATATTTTTCTGCGTAAAATATTGTAAAAACAAACGGTTTACCTCTTTCCCAACTACAGTTTGACTGGCTAGGTACCATCGCTACCCTTGTATCCCGCCATGAAGCAGTTCTTGTATTCGATTAGACAGATGTGGTTGCTAATAAAAACTATACGCGAGGACACCATCTCAGTCCTCAGGAGTAGCAACGTATGCACGTACGACCTCAGATAGAACTTAAGTCCTACACTTACTAGTGAGGCGACCCTTTCAGATGCAGCAACGCATCTGTGGACGATGTTAGATAGGACATTCTTGTTTAAGGTTGGACGTAGATGTCGATGGGCTTAAGAGACCATTTAACATTTTTCCAACATAAACAAAATTGCGAGACAACTAATTTAAATTAAGTAAAACAAAGATATTCTCTAAATTAATTTGTGTTTTTAATTTCATTTATAATAATTGCGCCAATATGGACAATAGAGACGCTGACGAAAATGCTTGATTATGTTGCGGTTTTAAAGATTACCAGTAAACGTTACGAGTAAGTCAAAGTAGCAGTCTATTTATCAAAAGCTAAGCGTTTGATCCTCAAAAACCCTTTAATTTAAAACTGTGCGCGAAACTGTGGCGCGGGACATGTGACGCGCGCAGTGTTGCCAACTTTGTGAGGCAAAAAGCGAAAAACAACGGAACGTAAAACTCAACCGGGATCGTGCCAAAGGTTAACCAAATACAGATGTGTAATTAGGTAATGTCTTTACTTAAATTTGGTTAGACGACCAATCGAGTGAAAATGCAGTGAAAATTCCGGTCTCCCGCATGGCGATTTCAGGGATAGATCCTGAGTACACCAGAAACAGCATGCCTCAATTCTACAAAACCCCATAATATAATCCCACCATTTGAGAAAAAATGTGAAATAATTAAGGTAATTATTTCACATTTTTTTCCTTTTTGTTTTAAGAAATAATAAATTAAAGCCGCCATCGCGAATAGTTTTATATTACATATAGCCTGTGACAATGAAGGTGAACTATTGTATCTAAAGAATTTTAATATTAACGGTATTTCGTAAGAGAATATCGTCGCAAAGGAAGCTTTTAACATTGTTAACGAGAACATCACTTTCGAAGTGAGTTTAGTCATTTAACGAGATTCGAATTCGAGTTATTATTTTGCGAATAATCCTACTGAAGTCGATAACAGGTGCGTTGTTACTTCTGATAGTAAGGTCGCTAAATATGTGAGTCCACGACCAAACGATCACAAATGCGTTTCTGAAGCCAACATCATTTTAGGTAAGTGAGTTGACAACGATATTTTTCAATAAAAATTCAAGAATTTTTTCATGCTAAAATTTATCTGTTTATTACAGAAATATATATTTACTATAATGAACATTTTAAAACTAATAAGAGCATAATCTAAATAATATATATTTTTGTGTGAGAAGAGTAGAAAGGGGCGGATTATGAGGGCGGTGGAGGTACCTCTCCGATCGAACTATAGTCCTCCTACCTTCATATAAATGGAGTCCGTATCCAAACGGGTGAGATAGACGTTTCGAAGCTTTCCAGCCCAACTTTTGTACCACTTGATCAAAAGAATGTTTGTAAATTAACTTACATCTTAATATCACACTAAAATTGCTCCTAGATGTAATGAATGCTCCTTCTGTAAAGTTGCATATTCCTTGTCCGCTCAGCTTATGCAGGGCAGTAAAATTTAACGGTTCACAATATAGTGGCGAACTAACTCGGTTCTGTAACTCGGCGCATATGCTCCGATGCTTCATAACGTTATGGGCTATTATGGGGCCAGTTTTTATTATTGCCGAATAAGCATATGGGCGTGTCAGATGAACTCATGCATGGTTGTAAAATGTAATCGGGATTAGTCATTGTTTTATGTTTGCTGTCGTAATCTTAATTGTGGGATTTGGAGCAATATTTTATTACTAAAGATTAAAAGACATTTGAACCACGTGACACCCACGTGACGGGTCAGTCACTATACCGGGTTGTCGTGACGGTTCGATTCCAAAGTAAATTAACATGTATTAAAAGAAATTTGAGGCACGTGACACGTCGGTCATTATACCATGTCGGCGTGACGGTTCGGTCTTCAAGTAATTAAACTTGTATTAAAAGAAATTTGAGCCACGAGACGCGTCGGTTACTAAAGCAGGTTGAAGTGACGGTTCGATTTCCGCATAAATAAAAATGTAAGAAATAAGTTTTGACGAATAACGTACAAATCACTATATCCTTTACACTAATTATAATATGACAAGTGGGCTGATTCATATCTCACGCAGAGTAACGCAAACGCTGTTCAGCATAAACCGATTCCCTGTAGATTATTTAGGGTAGGTTTTAATTGTGTAATAATTAAATTTCACTCAATTAAAATACAAACAGATGACGTCACGGGAAGAACTACTAAATTTTAAAAGCAAATAGAAAATCGGGCACAAGTTGTGTTGAACAAAAAAGATTTGCTTTGATCTTTAAAAGCACAATTAATGAAGACATAAAAGTTCAATTGTAAATTGCACCTTAAAACCTATGAATAAGACACATTTTTCAATGGACTATGTAAAGTAACTAATTAACTACAGTAAATATATCGATAAACAAACAAATACCGGGACTATTTGTGGTGTAAACAATCTCTGTATTAGGTAATCGAATGTATGATATTAGTTATAAACAATATCTTAGAAATTGCCAACAGAACTTAGACGTATATATAGAACCACGGCTTGTATCTTTCGTTAAAAGTTGCAAAATTAAGCAACGTCGAGTGCGGCTGGGAATTGGATGGGTAATCATTGGTGATGAAGTCGAAGGCAGTTTTTGGGAAATTGCAAGTAATTTGAAATTTTAATTCTTATAGTAAGCATGGTTAATGGATTTTCATCTAAATAAAGGAGGCTTTGTATCCAGAAAGAAATAGAACGTAATGTACAAATGGAGTGATGGAAGAAGAAACAGATCAACTGCTTATTTTTCTGCCAACCATATTGTAAGTGGTCACAGTAGCGCATGAACATCTTCATCCAACTTCAAATAAGACTGAATTCTTATTTAAGCTAGTAGGAACGCGTTGCTTCTGAGGACTTACTTAGTTGCTTTACTAAGTGACCCCTGTCATCGCATATTTCTAACCGAAGTGACTAATAAACATGACATGGTTTTGAGAGTAGCGGAGTACCTCCCCGACGAGCTACAACTTTACTTATATCTATCTATATCAAGCTTAATTGAGACGAATACTCATCAATGTGTTAACGAGGCATAAATAAAGTCAATAAACCGCTTAGGAATAGTTCAAAGTGTAACTTCCGATAGCTACACTTGCAGGAACAACGGATCTGTAACGTTCAAATACGTTGGGAATATTCCTGACGTCGCTCTGCTAACGAGCAAGGAACTTTGCCAATAAATTCCCGAAAGTAGCATGAGGTTGTAACATGTGGTCTAGTTCATACAAGTCTAATAGTTAATTTACTTTTTTTATTAAAGAAAACCTAACCTAAACACTATTAAATTCAGTTATAAAATTATATTAAAGAAATAAACTTGAATGCAGATTTGATGCTAAATCAACATTGCCAATAGTTTTTTCCTCCGGTTTTTTCTCCCAGTCAACCTTAGCTGACAAGGCGCTCAAAGCCGATGCTGATTTTACAATATACCCTTGACATTTTTTAATTGTACATATGTAAATATCTTAAAATGAAATAACGTATTTCAATTTGAAATTTGCATAGACATTCGAAATTTAAAAATCGAAATGTAAATTTTGGACGTAGTAACAATTTCGACCAGGTACCACTGCTGATCTAATATCTGACAAAGAACCATATTTCAAGTAGCATATAGTAAAAGTGTCCCACTACTACTATTGCGTTGCTATGTTCGAACATCGGAAAAATTACTGACGTTTTTCCAACTAGCCAAGGAATAAAATTCCCAGATGTAAGTTGTGTAATTGTGTCACAATTATGGCGAGTAATAAAGTAGTTAAAAAGTTTATAAGTTGTAAAGTTGTTCTGTGACGTACTTTGTTCAATTAAATAATTAAAGGTTCCCTTTAGTATTTTAGATAAATTTTAGATTAGTTGTACCCTGGTGATACGATTTTGATCCCTTATAACGAAGTTCAGAGTTCCAATGTTTGTACTGTGTTCTGAACAGGTTTAGAGGTTTCTTCCCTGTTATACACCTCTGATTTTTCGAAGATTAGAACTAATTATTATTTCTTTAATAGTTAGGAAAATACAATGGAGTTCTTTATTAACTTATATATAAGTTTATTCGCTCTTGATCAAAGTAGTGGACTGCCTTTTATTTTCCTTGTTATGGAAGGTGTCTTGCCGAGCAGTGCAACAGTCATGGACTTATGATGAAGTAAGTTAACGAGTAATGTCTTGTACACTTTTTACATGAACATCATTCATTCCCTGAGTCGATGTGATGACACAAGACAAGGTGATGTTATCACACAAGACCAGCTTATTACCCAGTTTAATACTCAGACATAGAGTTAGAATGATAAGATGATAAAGATTCTAAGGGTTAATGGCTAACCTACTAAATGTTTTGATATATCTCAATGAATCTCAGTTATTGTTTAACATAACCAAAGGCGACTGAAACTTATAATCGTATATTTCTAACCGAATTGTGATACAATTATGTCACTAACAGTCACCCATCCAACTCCTATCCCTAATGTCGCTTAACTTTGTCAACGTACCCGCAGTACCGGTTAACGCAATCTAAGCGTGTTGTTACAACTATAATTCACAGAAAATGACCCAAAAACCGCAAACGTAGGTAAAGATAACTACAAAACAACTCAAAACCGCCTATCCTCAATCTAGCGCGAACCCATTTGTACATTTGTCCATCCGTAAATCGCCCTTGCCGTGAAATATCTCGTCGAAGCCCACGCGTACAAGCCATACGTCGATACATATCTAATCGCTGTGTGAGGATACTTTCAATCCTACTTTGTTTATGTCAGCCTGGTACAATGAATCTGTGAGTATCACGAATACGCTGGGAATATTTCCGCGCTGCTCTGTTGAAGCAAGCGTTTTTTCTGGTTTAATAGTACGATTTCACCGTCGCCTACTTTCATTACATATTGTACCTTCTCATTTGCATTATCATTTCTCATTAGCTTTAGCCCGCGATGTTGCTTGCACAAAAAATGATAGATCATGCAGTTTTATGTTTATCTTATATGTATTATTCGCTCAGGTTCATATTTACTTACATTATATTCTCAGATATACACCGGTGAAAATCTTGAAACTAATTAAAATAAAAACCTAACCTAAACAATCTAAAGGGAG
>DWON01009913.1:0-11103 GCA_018251015.1 Phocides pigmalion okeechobee | reverse complement strand
GTTATGAGGGTGGCGGTGGTACCGCCCCGGGCGAGCTCTAACGGCTCTACCACCTTTATACACGGTTATAAACGATAATAAACATTCAAATTAAAACACCACGTTAACAATAAAATTCGGTTTTACCGCGTCCATCTTATGAATGGAGATTTGATTAGAATGCATACGATGTCGTCAATAAACAACTTTAACTTTAAGGATACATTCCACATTTTTGTATTCAAATCCGGTAATTAATCTTTAAAAATGTTGAATTATATAATAGCTATAGGCTTTTATATAATGGCTATAGGCTATAGGCCTTTTTTCACTTTAGTTTTGGAGTCATAAATTCTCGAAAGTTGTTAGTAGTTAATTTTTGTATTTGGACAATATTGACCTATTAAAGAAATCCAATAATTTTTGCAAAGGTTACCAATTTTTTCCTTTTTTTCAAAGTCTGTATTTTTTTTGGTTCTTATAACGAATATTCGATATTTTTGAAATTTCCTTTGGAACTGCTTAAACCCTTATGCCCCCGTAAAAAAGCCCTGGCTATATCATTTAAGTATTTATTTCTATTTCTTTCAAACATATATCATGTAGCTATGATGTTAAGTGGATACTGTTAACCATAGAAATCTATAACTTTTTTTATGTCAAAAGAGTAGTAAACGAGTATGCAGACAACCTGATGTTAAGTAATTGCTGCAGCCTATGACCATCCACATTCAACGTCAATCAGGACTGAACTTCTTATCTGAGGTCGTACGTAGATACGTTACTAATCCTTAAGAATAAGATAGTCACGTTGATAGTAAGAGTAGTGACTTTTCATAAGTTGTCAGTGGGCAACCGTACCTTGCCAATTGATACACAAAAGTTACTTCACTTCGGATTATGAGGGCAGCGGTAGTACTTCCCTAGACGAAATATAATTCTAAAAATTCCATCTGGCACATAAGTACTAAATCGTTGTACTAAGTTGAAGTTTATTACGTAGTAAGTAGTAGATAGTACTGCCCCTGAAAATTATCATTTAAAATGAAATGAAAATATTAAAGTTATTTTGTATGGCATAACCACGTAAATTTGAAAGGTTCGATCGGTTTGGTTGAATTTTAAGAGGAAAACAAAATGGTCAATTCTTTCACTGTCAATAAACGGGCCTGCCCTTGATCTTTACCGACTACAATAATTTGCTAGTTTAATTATTAATAAGCGAATAGAAAATATACATTATTAAGTTGTTTATGTTGTTATTATTTATATGTAAAATTTCAGCCAAGTACTTGAACGAGAAATTTGATTTTATTCTAGCGAAAAGTTGATAGAATGGGTGATAAAAATGAGAATAGAGTTTAAATCTAATCGTTCAGTACATACGATTTTAAATAGTGTAAGTAGGTATATAACTGCATAAATGGACATCTACATCCAACCTAAAAAAAAAACAAATTGATGCTCTCTGAGGTCGCCTTGCTTGTATTTACATCTGTCCAGCTTAAATATACGGATTGATTCACCCAAATTCTTATTTTAGAAACGTTTATTTAATTAACAACGACTTTGTTGTTTGTTGAACTTCATAACTAAGCGATAGCAAATCACGGTCAATTAGTAAAGTAGGTTACAACTAATTAAGAGTTTAGTGTAAATTTACCAAATCCTTTCAAAATTGAGTAATATGCAATGTGCGAATTGTAATTTCAATGTTACTCGTGTGAAAATATTTTTGTATTACATGATTTAAAAAAGATATATATATACAAAAAGTTTTTACTTGGTGTTGAATTATTTTTTCATTTTATATACATGCCTTAGTTATTAGTTATTTACTTATTTTCGTGTTCGTAAGATTATAATGTGATGGTACTTATTTTGCCGTTTTACTTTATTTAAAGTTATTAAAAATATTAAATTCAAACCTTGTATATGGTGTCCAAGTAACAATAATTAGGCACAATGTCAAAACTTACAAACTCCTTTAGTATATGTTTATCGTATTTGCTAACGAGTTATTAATATTGCTTTTTTATCACTGTAGAGGCTTGTTAACTTACATTTAATTAGTTTTTATAGTATATCGTAATTAAATATTTCTAGGACAGGAACTATACAATATAAGATAACAATTATTGTCGTGAAAATCGGCGAAAATTAAATGAAGCCTTACTTTCATAAATAAAATTTTATTTGGCTGTATAATTTAAGTTACTGTTGCTGATTAATGAACAATCAACGGTGGTTCTTTGCATTTGGCGGGAAACATGACATTTTACACAAATAAATTGGATTATGAGTATGCAATATAGCTTTCTCTTTGCGTAAATAACCATTTTGAAATAATGATCAATAATCATATAACGGGTAATAACAATAAAACACTTTGGTAATAACTTATAACAAGCAAATGACGTATATACAATTAGTATGCACGCTTTTATTGCAATTATAATTTTATAGTTATTCCGGTAGAAAATAAAAAAAAATGTTGCCATTACAAATGTCTATAGTTTATTTAGTAGAAAAATAGTAATACGATGTGAAGATAATATTAGACCAGTTAAACTTTGTACAGTATCATTTTATCCTTACACATACATATATTGACGTAAATGAATAAAGTTTGTCATATTTAGAGCACAGACGCGGAAGTTTAGAAGTTGCATGACAAGTAGGTAGTGCTACACACGAAGTTATTTATTTTTTATACTTACGAGTATCGTAAAAAATAATTTAAGTAGTTATTATACTATAGATAAATATACCTTTTTATATACATTCCTTAAATAGTAAATAAAAACGTAGGTAACATGTCGTGATGACCTTAAATATGTAAAATGTCTTTTTGCGTAATCATCGACATCATCATCATCAATTTATTACTGTCCCGCTGCTGCTGGCTCTTCTAAGAATGAGAAGAGATAGGTTATGGTACACTACGCTGGTCTAATGCCTATTGATAGATTTCAGACACTTCTGAGAACTTTTTTGTATGCAGTTCACGATGTTCAGCTCACAATCTATTCCTTTATCGTTAAAGCAAGTGATAATTTCTAATTTATCAATAACTTACAAATAACCACCGGTGGGTCATATTAGGCCTTGAAACCCCAGACCTCCGTGTAGGAGATCCGAATCTTAACCACTATTCTATCATAGCGCAAATACATACATATATTATGTAACGCATATTTTAGTTAATACAAGTATTATAGCTAATAAGCATACATCTGATGGTACACGATCACAGCGTGCATGGACTGGTGTAACAAACAGTCTCAGTCTAAGTAGATCACAGATGCTTTGCTATTCCGAAGAATAATGACGGTCGCTTCAAATTTCCACGAAAGTTTTGCGTTAAAAATGGGTGTGATAGCGAAACCTTCCCATTAAACGAATAAACTAATTCATCATGAAAGCTTTATCTTACTAGGATCAAATTTATTTATTACCTGGAGTAGCATATTGAGGGCAAGTTTTAGTTAGGGTATCATAGATAAAATTTGATAAATCACAGCTCGAAAATTTTATTCAGTATATCTTAATGAATACGGTACTTATCGTAATCGAAGCAATTATATAATATTTATGTAAATACACTTTGTCACTAGATTTTATTGTTGTTTAACTTATTGAAAAAATATGGTAATATTGTGTTGCATAAATAATGGTTTGACGCTTCGTTTACATTTTATATTATTATATAAATTTTATATAGTCGATCTTCAGATTGAGACATTATATTTCTTGTATTAATCTGTCATGTTTGTTTTTATTTACTATTAGCACCTTTATAAAAGTATTACTATTATTATATTTTCTACGCCTAATCTAGAATTTTTGTCTCGTTTAGAGTTGGAAAAATAAAGTCGTTTCGTTCATATAGTATACAGTACAATTTTATGATTTTTTGCAACATTGCATTTGCATCTAGTTATAAGAAAAGGATGCACAAAAATTTCACGAAAATCAGGCGGTAAATTTTCGGTAACTTTACAAGGATATTTCTCCTTTCGATTTTGGCAATAAATACCCCTCGCTATGTGATGGAAATAATGTTAGCACATGACGGACTGCTACAAGCAGTCCTATGTTATTTCTTTTGAAAAATTACATTGCTTCTCATCCAACCGTCAACCGCATCGGTTAAGATTTATGTCCTAGTTCCGATAGCCAGCAATGACGTTGATAATGTAAACGAGTCATAACATGGTAACAATTGCTTTCATATGCACGAGCTTACGTTTTACCTTGATTGACGACTTTGTTCAAGGTTAAAAAAGCAGATATTAAATTAAATCAGTTCTTAGTACACTTGATTGGTCGTTTTAATGAATTTATGTACTTTAGGTACACATGGTAATGTTACTGTAGCTCGGGACCAGAATAGCGCTATGATATCACCTGTTTTTCGGGATCGGAAGTAGTAAGAGTGTGAGCTTGAGGTGTTCCGACAAATCGATCCCATGAAATGGCTATTAATATAGTATTAATTTATTGTAACTGTCTTGTTGCCGAGATTTTATTTTTGCAATTAAGTTTCTATACATATTATTTTGTTTACTTTACTAGTTGTAGTAAAACCGAAAGTGAGTGCAAAATTCAATTTATGTAGTAAATTAAATTACTGTTTGGCTCTAATCTAGTTGTGTACTGTAGTTTACTATTTAAGTGGATATACTGTTGTGTAACTACGAGACCAAATTCAGGTTATAATCAGGACCATAGCACTCACGATTTTTCAATTATTTTACTTAGAATATGTACCATTTAAATATGCCATTGTAATAAACATGACGAAAGATCTCTTAAAATTTCTCTGTGGACAAAATAACCATATATGGTTTGACTTGGTATACAACTATGGTTTTCGGTACTTTATTGCGTAAAATGCTAGTTTGGCTATTAAGTGTAATGATTAGCTACGAAAAAAGCATTTTTTTATTTAAACTATTTTATTGAAATGAAATATAAGAATGTAGTTAATAACGTAAAAAATTATCAGGCGGATACTAGTCATATATACTACCACTTTTCTCATAATTCTAATTCTCTAAGGCTAATCATTGATAAGACTAACACCGTGAGATGTAGCGTAATTTGAGTGAAAGTTTATATGATTTTTCTGTAATATCAAATGTCTGTTGCATAAACATAGGGACGGTTTAACTATTACATACATTCTATTGAGAAGTCTATTGAGAAGATGCACCGAAGACATACATATAATGATATGAGCGGTAACGGAAATTTGATGCGCCCCACGAATTTATTACGCGGGAAAACAGACAGAGACAGACTTTGTTTTATACTATTTAGAGATACAAACATTTCCTTCAACAGTATATATTTATCAGCAGGTAAACAATGGCGCAGTCCGACAACGTGGTATTCGGCTCGAACGAGAAGTGGCGGATCAATCGCAATATTTTTGTGCTGGGGTTCGCGTTCATGATCCAGTTCACAGCATTCCACGGTGCCGCCAATCTGCAGAGCTCCGTGAATACTGACGCTGCAGCCGGGACCTTCACCCTAGCAGCCATATACTTCTCGCTCATCCTCTCAAACATCTTCTTACCAGCTATGGTTATAAAGTAAGTATTTTTCATTTTACTTTTTTCATGTGAGGAGAGCAGCAAACGAGCATGCAAACCATCTTATGTAAAGTAGTTGCAGTCCATAGATATTCACGTACAACCACCAACACCACCGAAATCCTACCTGAGCTTGAATGTAGATACGTTGCTACTTCCAAGGACTAAGATGGTCGCTACGATTCAAAGTGTAGTCGGCAACCGCACCTCTCTATCCGAAACACAAGTAATGATTTACAGTGGATTATGAGGGTTTACCTGTATATAAGTTCTTATAGACCTGCATTTTAACAGAAACAGACGGTCTGCGTTAAAACTGCAAGCTGAGAGCAAAATGGTACTTTCGGCGCAGTTCGGCTAATTGCATTAAAACTGCTGACTGTAGTTAACTTTAGTAAATAGTAGTAACTTAAGTAAGCAAACTGTATAGATTTGTACTTAGCATGGAGTAACTTAATATATTTAGAAATTCAAGCAGACTGCGCAATCGACTAGCGGTATTAGCAGTAATATGGACTGCGCAAATCGCATACAGACACAATTTTGTTACCTTTCAATCTAAAAGCAAATCGTCTATGTAGACTCTAACAGTCTTATTAACAAAACAATCTAAACAATTGATAAGTAAAAACTGCTCCTGTCCATTTTAGAGTCCATCAAAGACACAAATGTTAGGAACGCGACTGTCCCTTTTATAACAGAGGTATAAGCTGATATTCTTGTCCTTAACGTTCTAGAAGACTGTTGTCTAAAAATAATCATACTATTAGCAAAACAATGTTGCAAGTATCATGGGACTATTATAAGAACTATAACACTACGTGGGGTTCATTTGAAGTTAGATTTAATAATAATTATTATTATTTAAAAAAATATGATAGAAGTAGCAAACGAACATGCAAAGCACCTGATGTTAAGTGGTCACTGTAGTCCATGGACAACCACGTCCAATCTCAAATAGAACAGAAGTTCTATTTAAGGATGGACGCGGATGCGTTCCTGCTCTTGAGGACTAAGATGGTCGCCTCCAATAATGTGTATCCGGCAACCACACCTCCCCAACCGAAACACAATACATGAAGAACATGTTGCTTTACGGCGGGTTATGAGGGTGGCGGTGGCGCCGCCCCGGGCGAGATCTAACGGCTCTACCACCTTCGAATGATGGTCGCCTCGCTTCAAAGTGTTGCCGTCAACGGCACCTCTCCAACCGAAACACAAGTTATGCTTTACGGCGGATTATGAGGGCGATGATGATTACATTATTAAGTTTTTGATTATGTGAATGTTTATTGTTTTAATGTTTTTACATATACAAAATGTAGGTACAATCTGTAGATATTCTATAATTAAGCACATGAATTCAATCGCTGTTTTGCTTTTTACGTTTACGTTACGTTACGTTAATTACATTGAATTAATAATTCACCATTGAATTCCAAATACGATATAACAAACTAGCATGAAAATGTTCGTGCTGGTCTACTCACGGTGTTTTATAAATTGGAAAAGTTATATAAGTTTAAACAATAATTATTGGTAAAAAATAACTATTAAGATAGTTCGGAAGGTCGTTTACTGCACGCACCTGCTCTATAAGACCAATGTCGTTATTATAATATAATACTTTGCTAGTATTATCATGTTCATTAACCGGGTTTATGCTACTTTAAATATACTATACAGTAAGTAGAATCAATAAATTTATGAATTTTATAGCTTTGTCTACGGTTACATTTTTGAAGTGTTGCTATTTTTTATCTTTTTTAAAATGTAGTAAGTTTGAAAAATAAATTTTAACTACATAAACTAAACAAAGTATTCTGAACCATCCACGCAGGATACGCCTATGTGTCTAGAATGTTGGTCGCAATATTGCTGAATAGCAATTACGATTAAGATTTGTTAACATAAACGAGATGTGAACCAGCTCTCTTGTCACCAGCGTCTACGATTGCTAAATCATAGCATGACTATCACTTTGTCCACAGATGGCTGGGTTGCAAATGGACAGTGGCGGTCTCATTCATAGCGTACATGCCGTTCATAGCGTCGCAGTTTTACCCCCGCTTGTACTCGCTGGTACCTGCTGGCATGATGGTCGGCTTTGGAGGCGGCCCGCTCTGGTGCGCTAAATGCACCTATCTCTCTGTTGTAAGCATTTTTTAGATATACAAAGCACAACATTTTTATGCAACCAATCTATCTTAAGTTTTGTTTTATTGTGTGCTCACCATCTTTTTAAAGTTATACTGTGAAATGTTGATTTTTATTTGCTGATATTTCAACCCAGTTGTATGGCTCATGGTCATGGGTAAACTCGACGGAATATCGGCAATCAAAATAAAAAATCGTTAATCTAGAGTACCAGGTACATAGTAAATTGTACCTTCTCTTAAAATTCTACCGGATGAAGTGGATACAACTAGTTTAATAATAAGATCATGGTAACAGATCCTTAAAGTGGATTCTTAAACGTACGTCAATTAGATTTAGTGTTCAGAATACGATATGAGGATATATCGTCATAGAGATAAAAATATCTCCTAGAGTTTCATCTGAATATATTATAATCAATACCCGTTCATCTAGTTTTCCGGTTACATGTTTATATTTACTTAGTTATTTAATAGGTGTTATTAGTTTTTTGTTATCGGAAACGCAAAATATAGTAAATAAACATAGAATAATCATTTAGTAGGAAGTAATCTCAATGAGTGGAAATTTACGAAAATTTGTTGGAATTAAATGAATGTATAAGAAAAGCAGATGCTACATAAGTCAGACCGGGGAGGTACCACATCTGTCAAAAAAGGTTAAGCAGATACGGTAACTCCACCTGCCATCTATCATCTCCATCATATCTGTAACTAACTCCATATCTCAATTAAAGTTGATCACTGGTGCATTGCTTCGTTTGAAAATCTTCATCGTTCCATCATATCACCACAGCTATCGCCCGTAAGGTGTGACGGTAGAATAATAGTTTAATATAATAGCTTGGTTATCTCGTTTACTAAGTTATTATACTTTTACGTATTTCTACTTATTACATATTTCTGCCATTTGCGTTGGAAACCATGCGACCGTGGGGTTCTGATGCTCGATATATAATTTCCTTTTTTATACATATTTTTTTAAATTTTAACTTATGCTTAGGATTATCTAGCTATTCTTTTAAAAACTAGCACTTTTTACATATACATGTAGAGTGAAGTTATAACATATATGAACGTGTTTTCTTTCGTATTATCTTCAGGTGGCAGAACCTTACGCGAAGTTGTCTGGAGTACCAGCGGCGGTTTTAGTGGTCAGGTTCTTCGGCCTGTTCTTCATGTTCTACCAGATGGCGCAGATATGGGGCAACCTCATCTCTTCATCCAGTAAGTTCAATTACTCTTTTTAATGTGTCCAACTAGCTGCTGCTATTTCGTTCATGTGGGTTTAAATTTTTGGGACTACTTTTTCTCTTATCAAAAATATTGTTATATCACGGGTACTCACGATTAACGCTTTTTAATTATCGATATTTCAGTTTAAAATCGCATCTCAGCAAAAAGTTTTCATGTTCATACCTATAGCTTTAAAATTGACATAACTGTTTTATTTGCATTTATTAAATGAAATTACACAAAAAAGTGAAACTAACTGCAATATACTAGTGAAAAAAACAGTATTGAACACAGTTAACCAGTTTATGAGAATAGCGTGCACAAACACAGACGCACAGACAAATAGACTAAAATCTAACAACTTTTGTATTTTAATGTGATAATAAGTTAATAATAGTTTTTCCTATATATGTTCCATATACAGATAGCGATCAGTTACAATTTTATTATTTGTATAAATGGATATATATATAGAAAATATATAAAAATACATAAATTTCCTACTAGAATATTGTTGCTTTTTACGAAGTTTTAGGTTTACATGAAAAAAACTAGTTATTACCTAATGATTAAGGTTCGGCTGATTACATGGATGCCCAGGTTTCGAATCCTTGGCACGCACCGCTAAATAAATAAATACATACAAACAAACATACACATACATTGATACGCTCGAAAAACTGTTCTCCTGCATTCGGTTATTATTATTATTACGGTATTTATTTATTATGAAAGAGTAAGAAACGAGCATGTAGGCCACCTGATGTTGACTTGATGTGACAACCACGTCCAATCTCGAATAGAACAGAAGTTCTATTTAAGGATGGATGTGGATGCGTTCCAACTCTTGAGAACTAAGATGGTCGCCTCCAATAATGTGTATCCGGCAACCATACCTCCCCAACCGAAATACAATACATGGAGAACATGTTGCTTTACGCCGGGCTATGAGGCTGGCGGTGGTGCCGCCTCGAGCGAGCTCTAACGGCTCTACCACCTTTAAAATATACCACCTTAAATACTTTAAGCTTCAATTTACAATAAACGTCCGAGCTTACTATTAAATGTGTTTTAGGAACAAAACAAGTAGTTAATAAAATTGAAGTTAATAGTCGTATTTAATTATTATATCAATGTTATCCTTAATAATTCCGGCCCAAACTGTCTATAGTACCGTGAGTAAGCCCGACGAAACACTACCTGCATTCTCTATTCTGAATGACCATGAACAGCGGAGTTCTTTGACCTGGCAACTGTTTCCTACCCGAAGGGAAGAAAGATTAAAGAATAGATATAGCTTTACACAAAAAGAAATTAAAAAATGAAGAACTGATTAATAATCTATTATTCGGTATAAATAAAAATCATACATTTCTCGTTGGTAAGCGCGTAGCTTGGGAATGGCTAAATTAATTTGGCCACTTTTTAAGTAAATGTGTAGGTTTTTAGGGCAAAATCTTAGCACAAATCACTAAAAGCTGGAAAACGTGACAAATAAAATGTAATTGTTTGCTTTGGGATTTTTCTATAAAATGTTCTAAGATTCTAACGATGCGTAAAAAATAACTCGGGGTAATTACTAAGGGAATTTGAAGTGGATGAATGGACGTGGATGACGGGGAGACATAGGAACTACTGAATAATTTAAAGTTATTTGAATTTGATAAATATTTATAACGAAAACCCAGTTAATTAGAATATGTTTAATATGTCACTTTCGAGTTATAAGACATTTTAGGATAACTCATTCTGATTACGGAACCCTTCCATATGAGTAGTTAGACTTGCAATTGGCAGTTTTATTATTTTATACCATTGGTATAAAAGTAATTGCCTCTATGACCTGTACTTATAGACCATGAGTTAGAAATAGATTTTCATGATCTCTCCCAAAAAATAACTTGTAAAATCAGATACTTAGTTACTATAGTTCGTTATTTTTAAACTTAAACTATAATTCGACCGGAGTGGTACCACTGTCGCTGTCATAATACGTAAGGCATTGAATTAAATATGTTTCAATTGGCGCTCTCATAATCCGCTGTAAAGCGGTAAGGTTTTAAAGGTGGTAGAGCCGTTAGAGCTCGCCCGGGGCGGTACCACCGCCACCCTCATAACCCGCCGTAAAGCAA
>DWON01009912.1:0-11104 GCA_018251015.1 Phocides pigmalion okeechobee | reverse complement strand
ATACACGTTATTGGAGGCGACCATCTTAGTCCTCAAGAGTAGGAACCCATCCGCGTCCATCCTTAAATAGAACTTCTATCCTATTTGAGATTGGACGTGGATGTCCATGCGCTGCAGTGACTTAACATCAGGTGGCCTGCAGCCCGTTTCTTACTCTGTCATAATAAAAAAAGTTATATTTACTATATTATACAAATTACTAAATATGAGAGATATTGCCATACGTATCTCTTATTATGTACTACATTTAAGTAGCAAACAAAAATTGAAGATTAAATATAGAACGTTGTCCAAATTGTCGTCCTTTGGATGAGTTTGAAAGGCCATATTATCTCGTCAAACAGTCCAATAGACTAATAGTTCAATAGTTCAATAGACTAATAGTCCAATAGACTAATAGTCCAATAGTTCAATAGTTGAATAGACTAATTCCATGATAATTTTTGCAAAAAGTCAGAAAGGCACGCACGAAGTAAGATGAAATATACCAATTTAAGTATTATATTAATAGATCTATAGTTCAATAGTCGAATAGACTAATTCCATGATAATTTCCTGCAAAAAGTCAGAAAGACACACGAAGTAAGACAAAATACCGATTTAAGTAATATATTAAGCCGACAGACGTAAAGCCCAAGACAGCCTCGGCAAAGCGGCAGATATTTAAATAATATGTAAATACAATGTTTGCCTTGCCCCCAAAAACTTAGCGCCCGCCCCCCCAGCGATATTTCTTCATTCACCCCCTCACCCCAGGGTGGCACACCCCACTATAATTAAATTTCTGAACCAAACACGAAGTAAAACGCCTTAGAATTTTCTTTGTGTTCAGGTAAAACGATATTTTCGCCCCGAGCTACCCCTTTGAGACGCTACCCTCGTAGGTATGTAACTTAGTTATCTGGTAAGGCATCTGAACGTAAATAACGTTTAATTTTTGATGCGAACGCAGGGGACAAACATATTGAAGTAACCAAAGTTTTAAAGGTAATAGAAGTATCTTATCTGAGGTTCGTTCACGGTTAGTCTCTTTTCTAGTATATATATGTAAGTTGATGTATATGTTATTAATTTATTGTTTCAAATTCAAATTCTTTATTACTCATGCTTAGTTTCTTAGTCAGATCTTACATCAATATAAGTACAAGCATGCACCCTGTTAGGGTATTGCAATATAATATTTACATAGTTTTGGAGAAGTTATTGTCATTATTATGCAGTCATTTTAAAAATAATAGTAGTGATAGAGATAATTGTTATACAGTCTGGATAGAATCGGTTAAACAACGTCAATAATTTTAAAGAATTGATGTCAAGAAATAATCGTAATAATAATAATAATAGTCATAATAACAGATAATACATTAATTAATTATGTACACATCAAATTCTGTCTGTAATGAAAATAATATTATTTAAATGTCAATTTCATTATGATTTATTAAGATTAAGATTTATTAAAGGAAGTCATTTGAAAACTCTTGTAGGGAATAGTAGCATAGTAGTTTTACTCTCTAGCGGGTTCTCACGATTAACGGTTTTTTATTGTCGACGTTATATGTGTATATTTACTGTTATTTATTAATTTTAAGGTAACAATGAACACCTAAAAACTAATAGTAATAAAAGTCTTACGTTAACCATCTAAAGCGAGTCCGTCCCGTAAGGCATGACAACGCTACCCGCATTGCCGCATTGTATGGCAATTGCAATTCTCAACGCGAGATATTAAGCAGCCCGTCACCGGCGGTGTCGATCAATCGTGGTACTAATCGCTTTGTTAAATATAGTGGTCAAACCTCAAACATGTACTAAATATTCAAGATTCGACGTTATTATGATATGTGTAACAGTGAATACTTTGATAAATAATGTTATAATTTATGTTTCAGTCAATTCTTTTCGAAAACTCAATTTCATTTGAAATGATTATATAACACATTAAGGATACGTCGTAGCACGGTTACCGCGTAGCACTTAGATTGCTACGGTTTCTAATATTTCCATTATAAAATATTCGTAGCAACGTAGCGTCTACGTAACTAGGTTTCGTTGCATCTACGGATTACTAAGTTTCTTTTCTTCAGTTTATTGTTTAAGAACCGATTTTTTTGGTTAAAATCTGAAAATGATGTATATTATGAGAATCTATATTAAGCCTGTGATACAGAGTTTAACCAAAGCGTTAACAAAAGGGAGACCGTTACGTTTCAACCGCGCAACATTCTGTTTTCTATACAGTTATTTATAAGATGTTTCATCTTACTTTTGAGTTTTTTTTTATTGTGGAAAAGTAAGAAACGGACATGCAGGCCACCTGATGTTAAGTGGTCACTGCAGTCCATGGACAACCACGTTCAATCTCAAACACAACTGAAGTTCTATTTAAGGATGGACGCGGATGCGTTCCTACTCTTGAGGACTAAGATGGTTACCTCCAATGTGTATCCGGCAGTTATTCGGTATTATATGTAGGATCATTATGTAATAAAATATTTTCTGTAATTGTAATCTTAAAATAACGAAACAATAAATAAATATTAAACATAAGCATTTCATGTTAGTAAACTTGAAATAATTATAAAGAATTTAAAACAAAACTATTAATTAAATATTAGTTTAAAAACAAAACAATTACATTAAAAATAATTGCAAAAATATAAACGACTTCATAAGCGCTACAAAATAAGAAATATTTTTGTAGGAATATTAGTTAAATAAATCATTTTGAAGTCGACACTTCAATCAATAATATGATTTCACTTCGTCATCCTGCGCACTTGTACAATATTTTACAGAATTTATTAGTACAGAATTTAATAGTAGTTTGAAGTCAATTGTTACAAAATCTTATCTAGAGTCGTCAGGTACCTTATTTTAATGTGTCCTGTGAGTGTCCAAAGCTGAGCGAGCCCTTTTACGTCCATGGAGGTGTTTGTCTGTTTTTTTGTTGGTTTGTTATTATTTATATAAATTTTCTCTTATATACATATTTATAAGACATAAGATACAAGATATAAGATATAAGATAAATCTGGTTATAATCTCCTTTTTTTGTTGTCCTATGGATGGAATAAACGTTCTAAACTTATTTATTTTTTATTTTTCTTTCTGTCTTTCTTTCTTTCTTTCTTTCTTCCTTCCTTTCTTCTTTCTTCTCTTCTTTCTTAGATGCGTTGCTACTCCCAAGGATTAAGATACTTCTTGGCTTGTAAGTGTAGACAGTAATCACACCTCTCCAACTGAAATACAAGAAAGCAATTCTTTTGAAGTGAAGTGAAGCAATCACGGTGGATTACAAAGACTGCGGTGGTACCTTACGGGAGCTACCTTTTGTTATTTTATCATTTCACCTTTTTAATCATTTTCTAAAAATCCGGTTTATCTTTAATATCTATAAATATCCAAACAAAATCGTTTGATCAATCTACCATAACGCGATTCGTCGACACATAACATCGCATCCCATTAATTAAATATCCTTTGGTAGAAATTATTAATTTTATAAATTTTCCATCCGAGAACGCTTTCTTACAAAGGCGGTTCGTAATTTGAGACACACACACGCACACACGCTTCGTGTACACACACAAACCCGTGCAATTTAAGATGAATAATTATGTGGCAGCGCTGCCTTGGTTCGCTGTGAAGGCTGTTGGCGTAATATTGATACGGCGTCTTGGATAATACCGGTTTTTTTAACGAATCATTTTTACCGGTTTTTATTTAAACAGAGTCTAGTCTGATGCGATATGGCGTGACGTCAAAAGGCAAGGTGCTATGATTTTTTCCTAATTTTTTGACATAAAAATGCAACGTAATTTATGTTATATATATAATTTACATTTTATTATATACATAATATAACTTAATATTATAATGAATAGCAAGCTAATATGTAGTTCTATAAACTGCAACAACTGAAGTAACTGTTAATACGGCGTTGCTACTCCTGTGGACTAAGATAGTCGCCTAGATTCTAAGTGTGGTTGGCAATCGCAGCCCACCAACTGATATAAAAAACTTGCTTACAGCGATATATAAAGGCATCAGTTTTATCTCCCCGATCGAAACTCTACCTGTAAAGTAACACCCTTTTAATTAACTCGAACAAAATAGAAGTAAGTTGTCAGTTTGGAATTACTAGCCTTAAGAATTGAAAATACAGCATGATTTTATATTACAGCTAGTTTTGACTTATAATTCAGTAATGTATCGCTCTAAAGCCTAACCTAAACAATCTGAAGAGAGTCCGTGCCCATGCGGCAGGTTCTAAGGACGTTAGCCGCATTCTCTCCTTGAATCGTAATCGCAATATTATGTTACGGATAACTAATTTGGTTTTTCTGACCTTATCTATATTACTCCGCCGTTGTCTCAAGAACGGTACCCCAAGAAAACACATACTACACTTATTTATCTACGGAGCCCCACTCTTTATGAAAGGAATGATTAATGTATACCGGCATTAGGCCCTAACGAAGGGGGCCCTTCTAATTATTATTTGCACTTATACGAGTTTTGAGAACTCCCCGAGATAATATGGAATAATAGAACTTTGAACGTAACTCTTGTAATTGTTCTAATATTACATTTGTATCAGTTTTGGAATGGTTTATGTCGCAAATAAACTATATCTGCAAATTTGCAAATACATAATGGAGACCTCAGTGTCGTGGGTTCCCTTCCTAGGTAATTATTACCTCAGTGTCGTAAGCTCTGTTCCTTCCAAATAAGCCTAATAAACATCATGGAATCCGCGGTTAATAGTATCTAATATATATATATATAGTACATACATTTTTTGTTTAATTATCTATATCCGTTTTACGTACTATTTTACTCTTTAAATCTGAGGGCACCTATGAAACATCTTGAAAAGTGGTGCCTCTTATTGCTATGATAACATCTTCTTTGGTAAGTTATTAATATAGTTATAAGTCACATTGTTATGAATTAAATTGCGAAATGACTCTTTTTATATTGTTTTTTTTATGGTGAAAGAGTAAGAAACGAGCATGCAGGCCACCTGATGTTAAGTGGTCACTGCAGCCCATGGACAACCTCGTCCAATCTTAAATAGAACAGACGTTCTATTCAAGGATGGACGCGGATGCGTTCCTACTCTTGAGGACTAAGATGGTCGCCTCTAATATTGTGTATCTGGCAACCACACCTCCCACCACCTTAAAAGTTATATTTCGAGAACTAAGTTGCAGATTAAGGCTATTACTAAGAGTCAGGAAAGGCTATTCGAGACTTAATTTAAATTAAATAGATTTTAAGTGGTTTTAATGTAAGCGATGGTTTTAAAATTATTGTGTATAATGTAATATTTATTCAATTGTATGTTATATAATATCAAATCATATTATATAATATGATTATGTACACCTTATCTTTGTCCATACTTGGTACCAGGTCTGCTAACCAAAGGTTGTCTGAAAGGTCGCTACTGTAGCGATAAAACCGCCTTTGGTCACTACTCCTGTATTTGTTTTGTTGCAATTTTAGTTTTTGTGGTTTACAATGAATGATATTTGATTTGATAATCCATTTCAGATTGTAAACGACTTATTCGCTTTCCTATATTCCGATGAAGTGACATTTGATCTGCTTCACGAAGTGTTGGGCTTTTTGGTTGATGAAACCGATTATTCAGTGTGGTTAGCCGCTATCAAAGGATTTACTAAACTGAGGACTTCATACTTTGGCTCTGATACCTTAAGTGACATTGATGTAAGTATGAAAATGTATTCAGTGAAGAAATTAAGAAAAGCTAGAACAACTTATGTACATAACATAGAAAGGAAGAGCCGCAAATTTTCGAAACTGGCAAGGTTTTGATTAAACCTACAGGGTACTTCCAGTGAACTCAGAATCTTGAAATTTGGCCTTATAGCAAAGATAAAGGCAAAATTCCGAAAACCTTAAAGCTTTTGTTGCAATACTTGGTTTTTTTAATAATTATAAACTTATACGGAAACTTCGTTGCGCGAGTCTGACTCTCATTTGTCCGCTTTTTTTTTTGGATTCCATATGACGACACATAACACTAAAGTATTGTCTCACATATAAAGTGTGATGAAATGTACTGTCTAATATATTTTTAATTACACAAATATACACATATCCGTTCCATATATTATTAATGATTTGTCATATTTTTTGTTATAGGAATTTGCTCTAGAACTGATGGAAAACGTCATCAACAAACTGGGCTATGAAGTTCAATCAACTGATAGTATGGTCACTCAATGGAATCGCATGCAAATCCTGCAGTTTGCCTGCAAGTTGGGACATCAAGGCTGTCTAGAAAATATGTTATCACTGTACAAGGATTTCAAGGAAAATGGCAAAGAGTATGTGATAAAATAATATTATATTAAAACTAGCTGTGTCCGTAACTTCGTCAGCGCTTAGTTCACATAATTCTAAAATCGTGAATCAACCTACGCATACATGTATCCAACGATTATTTAATTTCTCGTCCAATTTACAAAAAAACTTTACGTTTACGTTTACGGCGGGTAAAATAACAAAGCGAAAAAATAATCATTTTAAATATTTATAACAGTTTGATTGCGGCGCTTCTATATCGGATCGCATCAACGTTGCGGGAGGCGGCACCAAACTGGAGTTTATTTCTCATGACTGAAGATGCGCCGACAATTCACTGAAATATTGTATTTTTGGCATCTTTGTATAATCTACAAATACACAGATGTAATGTTCGCACCAGTCTTGTAGCGGCGACGTAAATACAACACTTGTTTTCTCCCGTAATCCATACAGATTTGTACGTAGAACACAGGTGTGCACAAGACACAAGCGCGTCACGTCGCGCAATACACAGGTGTGTATACAGGTAAAGTGTTATAATAAGCACAAAAAATATTATAAATATGGTGTATATATTTTCAGAATAGCTCCCAGCCTAAGATCAGCTGCCTATTGCACTGGACTGAGATATGGGAACGGTGAAGACTACGATTTTCTGTGGAACCGCATGGCGACGTTCAATGTTGCTAATGAGGCTCGGCTCATTAGCGAAATTATGGGATGTTCTGCAGACGAAAGCAGACTTAGAAAGTATGAGTAGTTAATATATAAGCTATAAGGGAACTTGATCGTACTTGTGTTTTGTGTTTTTTGAAAAACATCACGTCTTACTACCACGTTCGACGCCGCCGGCGACAAGAGGACTCGTTCATATCTCGCGTAGAGAATTGCGAATGCTATTCAACGCGGAAATGGAGCTAGTGTTCTAGGAACTATGCCGCATGGGCACGGACTCCCTTTGGATTGTTTAGGTTAAGTTTTCGTTTTAAGATTTTCATCATTGTAAATATAATCGAATTTATACTAAATGTATATGTATATTTAAGTTGTCCTGCAAATGATTCGGTTACGCGGGTCGCGGCGGGAGTCCTTTTAAAAAACACTTTTTAACACTAATTAAAATTTATTAAAATACAGAAATGGAAATAGCAAAGAAACGGAGGAATAGAAAGATGTGTGTACTGTGTGACGGATTCGGAGAGGCTGACTGGCTTGTTCCTCATCTCTGACTAGCTATTAAGATAGGATTGCTGATGCAGCTATATGCAGTGCATCGCAGCACATAAGAGTGCATGCACAAGGCGTAACAGATCGTCTTACTAACAGTTTTATATATGGACGACACTTGGTATTATCATCATTTAATTACTGTTTCTATGCTGATCACTGGTCTCTGCACAATTTTAGAAGCATCACAAACCTCTAAGTTGCCAGGTCGTATACTTTTATGGAAAACTCTCAGGCATGTAGGTTTTTATAGAATGTTGTCTTGCGCTCTTAAAGAGCAGTCATTTTTTTATCTTATTTTACTTTAGCATCATCATTATCGGAGACGTCCTAACGTCTTTGGGCGGGGGAATACGGGCCTAGAAGTAAGCTCCTGAACTGGGGGTTTCACCCGCCTTAACTATCTTAGCCCCCACCTGCTATTAAGTGGATGGTCCGGATTTACTGTGGCGTATGTCATATAGGACAGTAGTTCTTAAGAGCTTAAGAACTTAGGATTCACTGCCTGCCAACAGGCAGTTAATCCTAAGTTTTTTTTTATCCAAACAGGAGAGATCTTTTAAAGAACGTCCAGTTAATAATTTTCTATATTCGTAATCCTAAATTAAGATTCCGTGTCGTGGGAGCCTGAGAGGCATGCAAGAACAAAATCTAGAATATACAATTTATTACTGCTGAATCAAAACTGCTTGTTTTTTGCCACTCGCTTTCACAAATCTTCCTGTAGCCTGTTGCTTCTTAAAAATATTTTGTCTTTTTTTTAATAATAACTATATTTATTTTCCAGTTATTTAGTATCAATGTTAGTGGAAAATAGTCCGATAAAGACTCAAGACTTGACCGTTCCACTCGCAAGTGTGCTGTCAAACTACAGTAACGTGCACATTGTTCTTGAAGAATTGGACAAAAATGTTACTCTCTGGAGATCTATGTAAGTGAATATTTATTTTACAAGCTTTTATTTAAATTGCAATACATGTACGAGTATGTTTGTCCGGGTGGAATCTTGCAATTGAATTTTCAATCGGTTATCTTTGACCGATTGAGCTCAGCTGTGACGCCGTTCTAATATGGCGGATCATCTAAGATGGCGGATTTTCAGCACTACCACAATATAGGTATTTAATGAAAGGGCTTGCTGAGGAAAATACGAAAACTAATAGTTCCAGCTGGAATGATTGCTATAGTTTTTGTCAGCATATAAAGTATTTCTTGTAATTCAGTTGGAGGGATATAGTTGCTCAGTAAAGTTACAAGTGAGTCGACAGTCGCACGACCTTTAGGATTCGATATTGATATCCACGGCTGCTAGTCCAGTCGCTGCAGCCATCCAAACAAGTGCTTACTTAACCTCCGGAGATTACTTTTCTTAACTCCGTTTACTAATCTAATATGAAAAACATGATAAGTACAAAAAAAAACTAAATTAATATTTTTTACAGTTATACGAGTCTGGATTCTGTTCTATCTACAATTGCGTCTGCGCTTCATACGGAAAAAGAATTCAATGATGTAAGTACATATTTTTATAATGAAAACTTCTTCTTCTTCTTCTTTCGTGTCGCCATGACTGGTTATTAAAAGGTAGTGCAGTTAAGGAGTTAATTGGAGAGGATTAGTACGGGGTAAAGGGAGTTAAAGGATAAGTGGGAGTAAGTCATGCCGTAGTGGAAAGATTGGTCAATCAGCGTAGGTGGACGGAGGCTGATTGTCCAGGGTGCGCCGGGCGGACATGTGACCTCGCGCCACTCGAGAAGTCCCTTTCCACGCACCCCATTTCCCCGACTATAACAAATCGTAAAGGTAGGTTTGCGATTCTAACACTGAGTGCAGCGCTCATATATCACATCGAGTCCGCATTGCCCGAGGCGGCACTAAACTGGAGCTATATTATCTAGACTGAAGATGCGCTGACAATTCACTGAAATATTGTATTATTTTAGCATCCGTTTAAGTTCTACGAATTTATGAATACACAGACATTGGTTTCGCCCGCAGTCTTGTAGCGTCGACGTAAATACAGCACTTGTTAGCCCGAAATCCGTACAGATTTGTACGTACAACACAGGTGTGTACAAGCCGCGGGCAAGTTGTGCCCAGTAATACACAGCAGTGTTGTACCGCGCAGAGAAAGTGTTGATACTATACAAGTTCAATATGAATGTGCACGTGTATGTATATCTATGTATGTAAGTAAATAGTAATTCCAGAACAAGGTCTTGGCGCATAATAAGTAAAGTTTTTTGTAAACGTGATGTGTATGTGTAATTCAGTCGTCGTTCAAAATATGTAGATGTCTAATTGTTAGTTGTTGCAACTGAAATGATTGGATGCATTTATCAAAGAAACGTAAATAAATAGAGTTTATATTTACTTACATTTTTTTAATACAGTGGAACCTCTGTAACTCGAACCTCGTTAAGTCGTAATCCTCAGTAAGTCAAAAATAATTTTTATTCCATTCCGCTGAACCCCCAAACCCGCTATATCTCGAATTATTTAGACTTTATAACTCGAACAAAGTGTTATTTCCCTATGAGGTGTTGATAGTACACATTTATACTTTATAACTCGAAATTCAAAACAGGCTCCGTAAGTCAAAATTAAAGAGAAGTATTATTTCTAAGCGCCTTTCTATGTCGAAATTTTAGTTAAATCATTTGTATCTCGAAATTCTTGTTAAGTCGAAAACTCAATACATTAACTCAAAATTTTTGGCATTTCCCTTGACGTTCGAGTTATCGAGATTCCACTGTACAGTCAGTCATGAAATAAGATTTGTGTTGGGGATTATTTTTCCATAATTGTCTATGACACTCATAGTTAATCATGGAGCGGACATAGTATACTTTTTTTTTTGCAGGTCCATGCATCAAAATGCTTCAATACTTATACCCTGGATCTGCATTACCTTCGAGTCAGGGAAGCCCTAGAGGCTCTCGATATGTTCATAGATTTCCATATCCAACATCTAAGGGAGACGAAAATTTATCAAAAGTTTGGTTTGTTCTTTATAACCGGGAGAGGTCTCCACAGCAATGGAAAACCTAAGATCAAACCAGCAGTGGCGAGACGGCTTGTCCAACGTCACCTCGTGTATGTATACTAACTTTTTTTATGCTTAGTTACTTAGTATTTTTGGTACTAATAGTTCTCTATAGAGCTTAGATATTAAAAGAATTTAAACTCAGTCCCATATTTTATTTCTTTTTTAAATATCTTAATGATTTTTGAAAAAATAGTTTTTTCAAACTAGAGAATAGTTTTAACAACCACAATTTTGAAATCATTCCAATCATATTACGTTACAATTTTAAAACGTACTATCAGATGTATAATAATTCATGTAAATACGAGGGTGCGTTTTTAAGTCCGCGGAATGGCGGGGTTGGAGGTGGGATAGCGGGCTCATTAAGGGCTGTACGTGTTAAGTGACTCATAACTAGTATAAATATAACGTTTTATCACAATTGCATCATTAGTTTTAAAACTATCGACAATTAAACAACTCAATCCGGAAGAAAATTTGAAGTAT
>DWON01009911.1:0-11104 GCA_018251015.1 Phocides pigmalion okeechobee | reverse complement strand
TGTTTAATTGTCGATAGTTTTAAAACTAACGATGCATTTGTGATAAACCTTTATTTTTATACTAGTTATGAGTCACTTAACACGTACAGCCCTTAATGACCCCGCTACCCCCCCCCCACCCCCGCCATTCCGCGGACTTAAAAACGCACCCTCGTAGTTGTGGTTGTATATATATGGATGTCTATGGGCTGCGACTACTAATCATCAGGTGGTTTGCATGCTCATTTTCTAATCTTCTCACATAAAAAAATATATATATCAAGTTCCATAAAGAATATAGACATAAATTACTACAAAACACTTCATATGTTCCCGTGCTTTTCAAAATATTATTTCACTCGCGTCCATTAATACCAACTAAATATTACATATTACACAAATTTGCGTTGATTCATATGAAAACAGACGGGAGTTAAGAGGCCCGTGGTGATATTTTCTTCATAACGAAGCCAATGATATTTCTGCGTTCCCGCCAAAAATAAGCGGCCATTATTTTCAAGTCTCGTTTGACAGATCTAGACCGACACGCTTGGCATCAAGCTGGCAACGTTCTATTTTTTTTTATTATTTTAAACACATTCGAATAATTGTTAACGAATCGCCAGCAACAATATGTGTGATTTTAATTAATAAAATGAAACGGAATTTATTTGTAGAGATGTTAAGCTAACAATCACGTTATTAATACTAGTTAAATACATTTTTATTTCCTTCCAAAAAAATAGCATTTATAACAATCATATGATCCGATAAAGCATTACTTGTGTTTCGATTGGAGAGGTGCGGTTGCCGGTTACACTTTGATGCGAGGCGACCATCTTAGTCCTGAGGAGTAGTAACGTATCTACATTCGGGCTCAAATAGGATTTCGGTCGTATTTGTGGTTGTACGTGGATGTTTATAGGCTGCGACTGCTTAACGAAACTTAAAGAACGCCATGATGAAAAAGCTTTTTTATTTTGTGCGTTTAGTTTATTAACCCTTTTAGAAACTTATTTTATAAACTTTTCAAGCAATGTAATTGATTCCAATTTACTATTACGCGCTAGTAGTGCCATCTGGTGAAATATGTTTTCAATTAGTTTTCAGGTTGTTGGTATTTTCGCGATACGGCAATGACATTCCTTTACTGTTTTTATTACGTATTTTTTGTAATGTTGTTGTGATGTTTTTGCAATGTGCCTGATGTGTTATTTTTATCTTGTTGCAGGTAACACTCACATAATTTGCGGTTTTATTGCTAGTCACGGTTAAGGTAACTATTTTTGGAAGTATGTATATAGTTAACACAAATATTTGAATGTGCAAAAAACATTTATCAAAATATTTGACGTGAATTACTCACGCATGCAAAATGATAATAAAAATTATCACAAAAAAATTGTTTAAGTTACTATGAATGAATCGAAACAACGTTCTTAGTTAATATTTCACGTCCTAATAAGAAATTAAATGGCAAAGTAAAGGTAAGATTGAACTCTAATTGGACCCTGAATGGAAATCAGAATATAATGATAATCACAGGTGGCTTGCTCATTTGCTACTCTTCTTACATAAAACCGCTTAGAAGTACAGTTGATTAGCTGGTTATTTCAACTTCTCATATGAGTCTGAGGTTTGAATCCATGGCCTGTACTTCGGATTTTCCGAAATTGTGTGCATATTACAAATTAATTATCATTTGGTTTAATGAAAAAGTAAAACGTGCAGGAACTTGTAGATCTGAGAGTTATTTTTAAAGTTATCTTGGCTGTATGAAGTCTAGCAATCTACACTTTGCAAAGATGGCGGACCATGGACTTCCCAACCTGGAGGAAGCGGCCCTCCCAGGGAAGGGCAATCAAATTTTAGGTCAAGGGGAGCGGAATATGCTTATATTTTGAAAAAAAAAAAGTTGTTAAGCGTATGTAAACATCATAAATAACATTTAGTGATCAATTTGATATTCGTGATTTTTTTCACAAAGGTGAGAGCATTAATATTTTTTCAGGATTTGAGGAAGCCCCAACAAAGATCGTCGGTAAACCATAGTCTATGTCGCTCTAATTTTGAAAGATGCTTCCTTTTCAAATTAAGAACGCTCACCGGTGGGACAGTAATGAGTTGATGAAATATTATAACAGACGTTAAGCTATCTCAGATGTAGCTATCGCGTTTTCCGACATGGCGTGCAGCGTGGCGTCAGTCTGCCGCCTACGGCCGCTGTTGAACAAAAAGTGGTTAGGCGTTAGGCTGGACGGGCACTTGCCGATTTTTCTCGATACTCGATGTAACTTGATTAATTCATTGCTGTCGCACTACTAAGTACGGGTCTTCTCTCAGAATGAAAAGGGTTGGGTCTTAGTAAATTACGGTGGTCAATTGTGGATTAGTAAACTTCTGTATAGAAATCTTTCAGGCAAATTTCTTCAAGATTCTTACAACAAGCCATAATTACACTTAAGCTTAGGTAACGTTTCAATATATACAAGTTAAGAAATTGATTACATGTACTTGTTATACGGGCAGCAATTGCCATTTATATCAAGTTAACTGCATGCTTGTTTGCTATGTCTATAAATAAATTTTGAGAGTTTTATAATTTGCGGTACTCCTATTTGTATGACATATTTAACTCATTTTTAAATACTAAAAAGTTTTAATAATGATATTACTATGTCTGTATTCCATCCGACATCCGTCCATAATCAATCCTTCTCTCTAAAAGTTAAACAACGTTTCTGTCAATTTCTAACATTTGAAAGTGGATTTTGAAGAGCAAAATATAAAAATCATTTAACTTCTCAATAGTAAACAATTGTATCATTGTAATATTTTTTATTAGCAAAAAGGTACATCTAATATAAAAACGTATCGTGATTAGTCTGCCTTAGTGCATGTTCCGTGTCGGCGTATGTCGGTGTCGGTGTCGACGGTTGCGTCACGTAGTGAAATCAATGGTGGCCCAGTTGTAAAGTTGACCTTGGTCGCGGTGGCCGCGGAGCCACCACACCACACACTTGTCCACAGAAACGATTATAATAATTGTCTATGCTCGCTTATATAATAATAAAACTATGTTGGATGTAAGAGTAACATTACTTTTGCCAGCTGTAATATGTCTACGTGAAATATTTTTCGTAACTTATTTGGGCGCGAAACTGTTTTTTTTTTTATAAAGTTACGTAATTTGTATTACTGTGCCAAGATCGAAATTAAATCCTACATATTGATACATAATAAGACAATTAAATAATAATCAGTTTTTATTAAATTTTATGGCAATTACAGTCCTATTTTGCCGAAGGCAATAACAAATTGATATTCAATTTATAATCAATTCTATGTACGTGTTGGATACAAAAACTGAAATTGCCTATAAATCAGTAATTCGAAAATAAATAATCATGAATCAAATATGTACTTAAGTAGTTGTTTTTTACTACTGATTAAATTGAATTCATGTGTATGTATTAGAAAAAATGTCTTTTTTATTTTAGATCCGGTGTTGCCTGTAGCGTGAAATGTTAGTTGTAAGGTTAGGCTGAATTGAATTTGTGAATGGTGTGTTTATTATTTATAGAATCGTTTCTACCATTTAATTATATGCCAAAGGTTTTGCATTTTAGTTCAATTTGTATATCAAGATTTTATCGTTGGCGGTTGGAGAATTTTATTCACTTTACTCTTGAACTTAAAACTTCGACTTTCAAAAAGAGGAGGTTATATGTTTTACTTGTGTTTTAATGTTGTTTTGAAAAATTCCACCCTAAGACTCCATTAAGTGGTTTTTGCTATTCTGAATATTTCAGAATTTCCTATCCAAAAAATTCAGATACTGTGCACGTCATCAATTGAAATATTCTATTTCTTACGTATTGTAACATATAATTATTATGGTATGATATCATAATTATGATATGTTGTTATAATAGGCTCGCTGTAAGTTGTTTTTGTATGCATTAATGTAACAAAAAATATTTGAAGTAAATGAAGTCCAATGAAAATGAAAAGTTAAGATGGATGAAAACATGCTATTTTGTACAGATTTTGGTGAGTGAGTGATACGGACAACGTTTTATCGTTAATCGCGACTACCCGGTATGTAGTAAAATATAAAAGAAAATACGCATCGTGATAGGATTTAGAGACAAGAAACAACGATTGATGGTTTGTCCATATTAAAAGTGCTTACTAAAAGTTTTATACTTTATTATTGTACTCCGCGCATATTCTTTTGCAGCGACGTGATATGTAAATGTTCGGCTGCCGATTATTTGGTGTTCGGCCGACATCGCGGCCCAACATTCGGTATTAGGTCGAATCACTATTCGAAGCATCTCTAATCTTGAACAATCTGCGCGGGTGTTAGCTTAGCGTCCTCAGTTTTGCTAACTTTAGTTTTAACTCAGGAAGTCCATAATAAATTGTAGGTTTTAGGAAGTTAAATTTAGTTGTTTTATTGAAGCGATATTTTTCTGTAACAAGTAATAAATTATATTAAATGTATCAGCATAGCAAATATAATATAGGTAGCTGTTATACTAAATATTTGTAAGCAGGATTTTTAGCATGGTTAAAAACTGTTCGAGGAAACCTAATAATTTCGAGATAGGTAGGAACATTGCAACAATTTTGTGTAGTGTGGTATATTACTATTATAAGTTAAAAATAGTGTTTCTCTAGTCTATTTTAAGCATTTACATAACCCATGTGAAAATTAATTCCGTTATATTTAATTTTCAATATATTTTTCTTAAATGCTTCATATAATTAATTAGGTGGTAATAAAAAGCAAAATTACCTTTAAGTTTCGAGGCGCTATCTATTCTAAGTTTTGCGTAAAGTCATCCTTAAAAATATCCTTTGATTTCAGCAAAAAAGTTACATTAAATATTTTTTTAATAAAATCGTTCATCTACAATGTAAACTCAATCGAAAATGGAATACAAATGAAAAACCGTGTACTAGCACCAAAATTATCGAAAATGTGTGCAATGGATATCATTAAGAATTAAATAACAGCAAAAGCGCAGTAGGCATTGAACATGCTATCGAGTTGAAACAAAATCTAGTACAATGGTCTCCGATCATTTTATACCAGACTGAATGAAAGCGTACGTAATTGTAGGGGAGCTTGATAATAAAAGCTACAACTTTCCAACTTTCGGGCAGACTCATCTCGTTTAGACGCCAAACCCATACGCGAGCGCTCGTAAAAAGAAACAATATTCAAAACGGATGTGATGCGACCTCGCCTCAGATCGTAAACATGAAAAAAAGTATAAATCGAAAACAATAAACGTGTCTGCGACGCCGAGAGCCGTCCGAGGCGAGTCTGGCCGCGTCGTAATACGCAACCGCTTCGCGGAGCGCCTTTATTGCCACTCCATTTATGTTATTGAGTTGTAAATAAACTTGGCCGGGTAAAACGTGACCGTGGGCGGTCAACGCATTAATATGTGCGCGCGGTCACGGGGTCGGCGCACCGCGCTTCAGAACGCAACCGCTTACAGATTTCAAAATGGCGACGCCCGATGTGGCCCGACGGGCGGCGGACACGTTGGCGTCCAGCGGATTTTATGCTTATACTATAATTTTGTGTAATTTATATTCGATACGCCGGCGGCTGCTAGATAGTCTATTGATGTGTATGTCCGCGCTATGTCCGGGTGCTACGGAGGAATATTGATGGACCGCCGTATAGGCAGGATGCGTTCGTATTCTGCATAATGCAACACCGATGGGTATCATTGTTATTCAAACTTTAATCTCTATATACTTCCTAGAAACTACCTCTGTCGCGCCTGAGACTGGCCTGATATCGATCTGTATATTCAAAGGTGAGTTACGCTTACGCGAAGGCTAAGTTGCGATATCGGTTTTACATTTAAATAGATTTCGTGTTGATATACCATCGGCGTTCGTAGAATAAGATGGAACGAAAACCAAGTGTTCCAAATTTGTTATTTTAGCCTGCAGCTAAATTTCAATGTTTAATTCCGACCTCTGGTTTTGATCATTAAATCTTATCGCAATTTAGATCTGGCTCATAATACTGGATCGATAATTTTATTCACCTTATTTTATAAGTACCTACTTTAATACGAGTAGATCTATAAACGCATAGGAGAGCATAAAAATCAGAACAAAATAAAACATAAAAAAGTGTTCTGTTTTTTTTTAATAAGTATGAAATTAAAATTTGTGAAATATGTAACAGATAAAACATCCTATTAAATGCTTGACGGAATTTTGAAATGACATAAAAATTTACTCATTTTAATTATTTTATTAAAATGTTGGGAGTCCAACTATTTTAATCTATGAGACAATTTGTTTTTAGCACGTTATCAGTATGACAAGGAATGAGCAAGGGCATAATATCAATACTTTTAATATAATCATAAAGGACCGCTTTTGACATTTAAAACGTCTTTTATTTAGATCAATATTTTAATTTTTTTGAAAGCAATGTTTTATCATTTTCTCTAAATATTATAAAACAAAGTCCCCCATCGCGTCTGTCTGTCTGTCTGTTCGCCATAAACTCAAAAAGTATCGTATCGTATAGTTTCAACAATAGGTAGAGTAATTCCTAAGTAACTTTTTATGGATAATAAGTTGAGTTTTTTTTTTGTAAATTGGGCGAGATATTAAATCGTTAAATTCAGTATAGTAATTCAGTCGTCGTTCGAAATAGATGTTTCTAATTGTATCTTTTTGCAACTAGGTAATGACTGGATAAAACTTCGAGAAAAGCCGGGTCGCTAGTTTGTCTTTAAAAATAAGATTATAGAAAACTCGCGCTTGAGCAAAAGATACTTATGTCAAATTGTATTAAAAAAAAGAAGTAATGGTTCCTAAGAAAGTTTTCCTCTATCTGCTATGGTTTATGGTTTTCCCCAGACTGCCTTAGACAAAAAACACAACTGTATAATAAATTACAGGCACTTTTTATATACATTCTTATTGTTCGTAAGTTTGCCTGTTGCCCTGCGTTGCTTGTACAATGTAATTTTTATTTCTTAGTTGCCTACGTTAATATTATTTGGTATTTTTTGCTAGTTTTACTAAAACACAGTTAATTATATCTTAGTTAATGTCCATAACCAAGTAAATACCTACCTATAATGATAAAAACGGAACTAGGAAAATAAATGGAGAACGTGAAATACAGTTTCGCATTTTTTTAAATAAATTTAAATACTTTTAATTATAATAATGAAAATCTTATAACTAATTATAATAAAAGTCTAACTTCAGCAATCTATCAGGAGTCAGTGCCCATGCGGCATAGTTGCAAGAACGCTAGCGGGACCAGGGGAATAGCCTTCGCAATTCACTACGCGAGATATGAACCAACCATTATCACCGGCAGCGTCGACTAAACGTGGGATTAATTGTTTCCAAATTGTTTGGCAGGTCCACCTCACGGACTAAATGTTTCAAAGCCAAGCAAACACGTAATCACTACTTAGTGGAACATATTTTTATTGTTAACAATTGTCCTTTTAAAATAGAAATAGTTTATTTATACAATAATTGTACATAAATACATCTATTGCTGAGGCGTCCTTTGAAGTAAATGTATACTTGTGACATGACGCCTCGTTCCTCTGTATCTTACTACAATTTACTTCAATATTATTATATTACTAAAGCTATTTTTCTTACACATTTTTATATATTTACTTTTTACCTTTCATCCTAGTTTGCTACTTAAAAGATGGGAGAACTATATTTCGACTGGGGAGGTACCACCGCCGCCCTCATATCCGTCGTAAAGCTTTACTTGTGTTTCGGTTAGAGAGGTGCGGGTGCCGGCTACACCTTCAAGTGAGGCGAACACCGTCCTCAGGAGTAGGAACGTATCTACTTTTGAGGTTAGATAGGATTTCGATCGTGTCTCTGGTTGTCCGTGGATGTCTATGAGCTGCAACTACTTACCATCAGGTGGTTTGATGCTCGTTTGCTACTCTTCTTATATAAACAAAAAACTTCTGTGTAACGTATAACCGGAAATCAAACCAAAAATCTAATCTCTCTGGCAACTTGGTGCATGTCATTATAATTGTCAGATACGGTCAGTTTGTAATAAATGGCGGTTATCGGCACATAAACAAACATTCTGACGTAAACAGTGAGCCACATAAATGTAAATACACTAACTCTTGTTTTGCTATCAATTCGCTTGATTTACAGTTCGGAATATTGCTCAAAAATTTGTGTGTCAGTGCGTTTTGGCGACCAATAAACAACTAACGGTTTGTACTGGTTTTAAGAAGAATATTTATTGTCTATGTCTAATTTTTTATGTAAGGTGAGTAGCAAAAGAACATGCAGGCCATCTGATGTTAGGAAAACACTGCAGCCCATGGACATCCAAATACAGCCTCTATACAGGATACGTTGCTATTCCTAAGATGGTCGTCTTGATTGTAAATGTACTCGGCAATCTTAGATCTCCAATCAAAGAGTTGCTTTATGGCGGATTATGAGGGCGGCAATGGAGCTACAGTCCTACCACAATTTCAAACTTGCAACCCTTTTCATGTACCACTGCTAAGCATCTTTCTCTCTATCTAATTATGCTTATTAGTCGGTGTTAAACAATGTCTCGTCGGAAGTGTTCAATCCAATAGGGCGAGTAGTTTTAGTATCTAAATATAAATGACACATCATTATTGATTGACGACTAACTAATTAATAATAACTAGAAACCTTACATAAAACTTCGCCACCAGCGTTCACCCATCCAATTTCCAATCACGCTCAACGTTTACTATCTTTCTAACTCTACAATCTACACAACCCAAGCTAGGGGTGCTTGATAAAATTATTAGCACGCATTAATTAGCTTGCCCCACATCGTTATCAGTCCTGCAGTAGAGCTCAACGACCGATGCACGCGTGACCTCCGACCCGATACTGCGGCCCAGTAGATAAACAATGTTATCACTACTGCAAATAACGCGCTACTTTTTTGAGAAATGATAAGAGGTCCTCTGAGTACTTGTGTACTGGCTTGCAGCGAATTTGAACACTGACTCCGGTTCTGGTATAGAACGGTCAGCGTTAAGAGGCGGTACTAACTGGAGCTTATTTCTCTAGACTCAAGATGCGCCGACATTCTCTATTTTGCAAAGGAATGCGGCTAGCGTTCTCGGCACCATGCCGCATGGGCACAGGCTCCCTTTAAATAGTTTATGTTAGACTTTTCTTATAATTAAATGATTAAAGGTTGTAGAGCATAACCCGCCGTAAAGCAACGTCTTCTTCATTCATTCTGGATACACATTACTGGAGGCGTCCATCTTATTCCTCAAGATTTGGAACGCATCTGCGTCCATTCTTAAATAAAACTTCTGTTCTATTTAAAATTGGACGTGGTAGTCCACGGGCGGCAGTGACCACTTAACATCAGGTGGCCTGCATGCCCGTTTCTTACTCTTTCATAATAAAAAAAGTCATCAAATCTCCGGGGTGGTCGAACGCAATAAATCGTATCTTAAGCATTTGCATATCTAGATTTGACAGTGCGTGAAGTGTTCGACAACGTACGTATCTCCCAAATAAATCGACCATATTCAGTCTTTTTAACTGTCCTTTCTTTCCATGTGAAAATATAAGTCTCATGTTTGTGTTTTTAAATTTTACTATACAACGGGTATTTATGATTAACGCTTTTTAATTGTCGATATTCCGAACCAGTTCATGGCTTTTGGCCTGATGGCAAAACTAAATAATGAAATGCAAAAATTCCGCGACTATATTAGTTTAAAATCGAATATAATATTAGTATTGTTGCTGGCTCACTTGCATGAGTTTTACAATGTACCTGGTACTCACGATTAACAATTATTGATTGTCAATATTTCGAACCAGTTGTATGGCTCGTGGTCACATTTGAGATGAGTTTCACCGTGACCACGATCCATGCAACTGGTTCGAAATATCGGCAACCAAAAATCAAAAATCGTTAATCTTGAGTATCCGGTAAAATGTATAAGTTTCGCGATTATATTTTATTAACATCATATGTCACTGACGTGATTCCCAACTTAAACCTCAGGAGCAGCAGCTGTTTTAATATATAAATAAAATTATATATGTATATAAATAAAATTCTAATGTCTATTTGTAATTTCAAAACTAGCGCTATGTCATTATAAAGTACAAGCTTGCCACAGCTAGTACACAATATACATTAAAACATTTTTGTTAATTTCCCATCATATTTACTACATGAGCGATATTTTGAAAACAGCGGCTCAAAATATAGTATTATAGTATCAATTTAACCGAGTTTCGTTTTTAAATTAGTCCTTTCTTTATAGTGATTAAAAGCCTGTTACATTTATTCAGAAACTACACTACACGTAATAAGCTTTTAAGGATACAACGTGCAAGTTTTCAGATTACTTACATGTGCCTAGAGATACTGTAGATCTGACAGTAATTTATTTACAAGAAAAAGCAAAAATTTATTTCGAAATTCGTTAAGAAAGTCATGAATACTAAGTTTTAGTACAAAAATACGAAAAAATATGAAGTTTGTATACCTTGAAGTGTTCCGTACTGGGAGTAAACCAAATATATTTTAAGATAAAAAATTAAATACGTTTTCAAACAATTAGAATCAAGTTTTACCGACACCGCTGATGACAGCTGCGCCACGATCCATGCAATTAGTTCGAGGTATCAGCAATAAAAAAACGTTAATCCTAAGAACCCGATACATAGGAAAAATATTATCTAATCGTCTTACGTTCCATTCTCATATAGGTACGGAGTAGAATGAATTAAATGAAAGTAGTTCCTAATTATAAGGAGAAAAATGTATCAATTAGACGTGGTTATTAATTTATTTATTTTTTGTATGTTTTCCGAACGCAGTTTTGAGTTTCCGAGAAAAATGGCTTTGACATATTATGGACAATAGATTGTAAGATTACTTTGAACATTTCTTTTCTTTTGTTTATTATGAAAGGGTAAGAAACGGGCGTGCAGGCCACCTGATGTTAGAATAGAACAGAAATTCTATTTAAGGATGGACGCGGATGCTTTCCTACTCTTGAGGACTAAGATGGTCGCCTCCAATAACGTGTATCCGGCAACCACA
>DWON01009910.1:0-11104 GCA_018251015.1 Phocides pigmalion okeechobee | reverse complement strand
AACGCTAGCAGCATTCTCGCGTTGAATAGCGATGGCAATTATAAACATAAGAATTGAACCAGCCCTTCTGTCACCAGCAATAGTAGTAATAAGTTTTTGGTTTAGTACGAGCTTAACATAATGTACTGAATTTCATGTTACTATCTGTATGTCTAAAGTTACTCAAACATACAAAATATTTATACCATGTGTATGGGAAAAAAATATTTTTTTATATTAATTGACTCTTTTGAAAAATTTAGATCAAAGGTTGGCCAAATCTGGATAGCCAGGTCATTAGGTATATAAAGGAGGTAAAAGACAGCTTTTTATATGAGGAAAGCAGCAAATGAACATGGTAACCACTTCATTGCAGCCCGGAATTGTTGCAGCCCATGGACGTCCTCATGCAACCTTTAACGGTACTACTCAGCTACTCATGAGGACAAAGATGTTCAAGATGGTCACCGTACCTCTCCAACCGAAACTCAAGAAATGATCCCGGTTGAACTATGGTTCTTTTACTTATCATAGTGACGGGTGGTAGAACGATCAGGTTCGACTTTACTTCTATTACGAAGCTTCTGTTACAAATGTAAAAATAGTTTTATAATTTTTCATGGATGTCATCAAAATTCATAATTCCAATATTTTATTTTATTGTAAAGTATTACATGCACTTAATGAACATCAAGTATTTGAATGTAAAATCAGCACATCGGCTTTTAGCACCCTATTGGTTCATTGAACGGTAGAAGAAAGCTGGCGGGAATCCAGAAAAACATCATCAGATCATGGTCAAAGAGATATGACCATACATTAAAAACATCTCGAAAAAAAAACAATAGTTAAAATCAGCTTACAGAGCAAGAAATTATTGATTAATATACGCAAAAAATCGACGAAAGACGAACAAACAACGAACTATCGTCGAGCGACGTACGACGAACTTACTGTCGACGAACGACAACCGCCAAACGACGAACGACGAAATAACCTTCTTTTTTGTAGCAAGTTAAAAAAAAAAAGCTTTCGTACGACGGCAATATTCCGTAAGATCGCGTTACTATCGAGATTGCATCGTAAGCGCCTCGCTGTCGTAAATATAGCTATTTTTATAGCGCTATAAAGAACGGGGAAGTGCAACGGGCGTACACTTTGATTTTATTTAAAAAGGTGAGAATAAGTTTCAGATGCGACGGAATATTGAAAAATTTCCAAAGCTTCCCGCTCGCTTGGGAATTCTTTCTTCCGGATTTTAATATGTTTTCCGGTTTTTAAGATGCTTCTTAATGGTGTTTCTTATTTACATATTTTTATTTAAGAGCTTTTTTGAATACACCTACACTGCAAGATAGAACTAAACATCGATCGGGGAGGTACCACCTCCGCCTTATTCTCCTTTTCGACGAATCGATGTAACTTAGACATCGCCTAACTCTGGATTAGCGTATTTTTTTATTTCCTTTTTATGTGAGAAGAGCAGCAAACGAGCATGCAGACCACCTGATGTTAAGTATTCGCAGCCCACAGACGCCCACGTACAACTACAAATACGAACGAAATCCTATTTTAGCTCGAACGTAGATACGTGGCTACTCCTGAGGATTAAGTTGCCTCGCTTCAAAATTTGGAAGGCAACCGCACCTCTCCAACCGAAACACAAGTAATGTTTTACGGCGGATTATTTGGGCGGCGGTGGTACCTCCCCGGTCGAACTATACTTCTCCCAACTTATGAGATATTACTACTTATTGAGAACACTTAAAAATCCCTTTACGAGTAAAGACAGGCGATCTAAATAACCCTTTTGATGTCGTAGTTCCCGCTCCACGAATACGTTGCATTTTAACAAGTTTAAAATACTTTATGCATAGACATTACGAGCTTTCTGTAGCGGGGAAATTTCAAATTTCATCCGATGTAAAATACCACCCGCCGGCAGCCAATAGCGACGCCCAATTTGAATATAGAACGCGCGCTCGGAATTCATAACGGACACCGAACTTAAATGTTACGTTTCGTTCGAATTTTGAGTGTGGGTAGTTGCGTATTCGCTCGGAATAAGTACCCGCGTTGAGTGGTTATGTAGGGATCTGGGTTCGATTTCCACGTAACCAGAGATATATAGGACGTTAGACTCTACGTCAATATTACAAGCAATCTGTGGAAAGTAAATTTCAAATTTGATTCGACTTAATACAAGAATTGCTTCACGACGGATTGTGAGTGCGGTGATGGTATCTCCCCGGTGGAATTTGAGTCATACCACTTGTCATACAAACAAGGTTCGAGAAGCTTATTAATATGACAAAATTTGAAGAATTTGAACTTAATTTTAAAAGCGCATTTCCAATTTTAACTCATTGCTAGGCTATGAGTCTCCTCCCGAGACTGTAAGAGTTCTAGACCATACTCTACAGCATGGTAGAGTATGTCATGGTGGAATCTGGAACTTTTACAGGGTCTATTGGAGCAGATTGGTTTGTGGTCGGACTAGACAGTCAGATGTTAGAAACGCCAATAGAGCCTTCGACAAGAATAACATCTGTCATATCGATAAAAAGGATTAATAACGTGTCCAAAGCACGAAAATGAGTTGGAATTGATATCACTTACGGTCACCCATCCAATTTTCGACCGCAGCTGACGTTGCTTTAATTTGTCGATTGTTTTGTATTGCAAGTGTTACCATTGCGTGTAAATTTAATATCTGGGATTCGAAAATATACTTAGTATCTACCGTTGCTGCAACTCGGCATCAGTATGCGGCAAAACTAATTTGTGTAAAATATAAGCCGAGAGTCATCTGCTGGGAATTTTTGCAGCGCATCACTATTAAATATAAAATATGATATCGGAAGTGCTGTAGTGATGGGACGTTGTAGGAATTATCGATAATTAAATAGTTATTTTCATATCGATAAAGTTCGTGTATTTTTGCGGTTAATAACTTTACTGACGAATTTTTTATTGTTTTTAGTGTAATAAAATTTTCATAATTTTAGAAATATATTGCATTTTCTTTTACAAATAATCACATATAAATATACGATTTACTCAAGAGTTAAATATTAACTTGAATTTTGAATAAGTACCGATGACTCATATAAAAATGTAAAGTAAATAATTATAATAAAGCTTATATATTTTTTTAGTTTCACCAAAGGGGTTGTCATTGCGATCACTGAGTCTGCAGTCAAACATTTTCCTCAAATAGTTGCTGAATCTGATTTTTTTATAAGTAAATCAATAATAAGAGAAAATGTTGACTATACCAAATGGCCGTTGAAATATATACACATTCCAACTTCAAAGAAGTCTGTAGTGCTATTTACGATCGTACGTCGAAAACTTTGTAACTCGCGAGGACTATAGCCATATAGCTTGTAATAATTTATTTCGAACCAAATCGTAAGAAGTATAGCGTTTGTCTAGACATACTTTAAAATATCTTCCAATATTTTCAAAGCTTTTAAAGCGATATTGAAGTAAGTGATTGACGATACACAAATTTGAGACTTATTTTCGAACTTGTGTATAATTATAACTCTTGTTACGTTAGAGATTATAATACAAACCACTTACTGTTACTTTAGTTAGTATTTGCTTATAATATTGATTTTATTTTTTTTATCGATATCAAAATATCGACAGCCGCAAACCCTACGCTTCGAGTGGAAACGACACGCCGTATTTCGAACGCCTTGTTCGAAATGTGTGCGGTGAGGAGACACCTTCGTGTTTGCTGCAGACTGCACGAGAAGAGTTAAAGATAATTTAGGGGTTTGTTTTAGGTAACGATTATGTGCGAATCAAAAATCAAAATCAAAATATTTTTATTCAAACTAGATTATTTACAGAACTCTTTTTGAACGTAAATAAACTACCACCGATTCGTAAGGTGTTTCGTTTTGGAGAAAAGTCGGCGAAAGAAATTCCAAAATACACATCTTTTCCATCTTTGAAAATATCGTTTACAAATAACTTAAGTTAATGAAGCAAGTGGAACTGTAGTAGTTTCTGTCCATATGAGTTTATCGTTTAAGTAATCGTTAGTTTTGTAATACGCCTTTTTACACAGCGTTAGTTTAATAGACGGACTGGAACGGGGGAAAATTAGTGGAAAGATACCTACTGCCTATATGATAGGTGTACACTGGAATGGAGGTAGCTTATTAGTAGTAAGATATCTATTACAATCTATCAATTACATGATAGGTCCGGGTTGTAAGCTTTGGCACTCACCTCTGTTTATTCAAGTTACTAGCGACACGACTAGGCTTCGCACGTTTGCTAACGACATTAGTATTTATTGTGGAGTTTGAAAGATCTAAGCGTAAAAACAGCATGAAGCAACGTTGTTTCATGCCATGTACTCGTAGAGTAAAAATAATTATTGCTTGCATTAACAGTGATAGAAACATTTTTAGGAAACATACATGCCTGAGAATTCTCTTTATGGGTCTCACAAGTTTGTGATTACATAAATTTAGGTGCCTGAGAATTCTCTACAAGGGTCTGTAAAGTCTGTGGTTCCCATCAATTTTTACTTAACCAGTGTCCTGGACTACGATGTAATCCTTTTTACTTTAAGAGGAGATTTTTAACTAGGAGAAGATGAACAGTAAATCTTGGGAAGAAATCTCATAAGAGTGAGGTTACTTTTAAGGTTTTCATCGATGTATATTTATCGATAAAATGCAATCCCTTGGCGATCCCACTATAAACTGCAGACGACGTGTTTATCGAGCGCTGTTTGTGTAACGTCTCCTCTTTCTGATATTTTCAACACACAATATAGTTGGCAACTTCTTCTAAATGTCACTGTTATGTACATATCTTATCAGACCCTGAGATAATTGTTCAATATAAATTCGTCGACAAGATTCAATCTCTGCGGCGACGTGGTGTTCTAGACTTCTTTAATAGTAGATAGAACAGTGCAGCACGTTGTAAAAGCCATTTGTTTCGTGGGTATTTAAAGAGACACTGAGATTTTGTTATCGATATTTATTTATTTATAAGGTACAATCTTTAGTAGGGCCTAGGATCGACTGCAGACGAGGTGGTGTTTTAGACTTCCTGAATGTTTACAAAGAGAATGTGGCCCGCTGTAAAAGTTTCTTGCTTTTTGCATATCTAAGGAGACAGTGAGATATTTTTATCGATGTTAATTTATCGATAAGGTGCAATCTCTAGTTGATTCCGGGATCGACTGCAGGCGACGTGGCGTTCATAGAGCTCGCAATGTGGGCGGTAGCGCCTGTTTCGTTCTGTTCACTTCTTTAACATTTGGAATAGGATTGCCGATTTCAAATTTATTTTTTTCATACAAGCATTCAGTTATTAGCATTCAGTTTCAGTTAGTTGCAAAAACGAACAATTACAAACATCTATTTCGAACGACAACTGAATTACTATATGGAATTTAACTATTTAATTTCTTCCCCAATTAAAAAAAAAAACTTAACTTATTATACACCAAAACATTCCTCAGGACTGTTGTTGAAAATTGTGACAAAACCCGTCTAGTACTTTTTGAGTTTATCATGAGCATACAGACACATGCGATGGGGGAATTTTTATAATATTTAGAGATAATGTTATTAAATAGTGATGACGTGGATAAGATTCCAGCCTCAAATTATGGCACCAGGGCTCGCATCCATGTCAAGTCACTATTTTTCAGTTATTAGAAATTCATTGACCGTTATTTTAATGACTCAATTTACCACGCAACGATTTTTAAATCATTAGAAATTCATTATCATTTGTTTTAACTCAATTTACGATTTATTTTTCAACATTTCATTAATCGACACACAAGTATAGGTGCAAGTGATTATGAAGTCAGCATTGGTACATCCCCGGTCAAACTTTGCACCTAGTGTTAACTTTCACTAAAGAAATATAACCAACGTACGCACGTAAGCCAACTAATATTTAACCGGCGTGATAAGGCAAATATATGTGCTTTTCCGCGCACATATTTAAAATGGAAAATATTTTCCTCGCCGCCGGTAAGCGGATGCCACTGAGTTTTCTTTTATCGCTCACTTGATTTGATATTTAAACACCGTATTCGTTCAATGGGTTCCAAACTATTTTCTTCACAAATTTTACAATAATGTTCCAAAGTATCTTCATTACTGTTTGCAAGATCTTAATTTTAATTTTAACGATATGTAATTTCTGCTTCTTTCTTGCATGCGGTCTGCGCCTATAATTGTAAGCACTCAAAGTGATTTATAATGCCATTATCCATTTCAAATTGTTATAATTTATGTTATGTTGGTGTGCAATAAATAAATAAATTAATTACAAAATTTACATGTTAATTACAATAATGTTTTTTATTATGTACTGAGTACTCACCATTAACGATTTATGATTTTTGATTACCGATATTTCGAAACGAACCGGTGAACTAGTTTGACATATCGGCAATCAATAATCAAAAATCGTTAATGGTGAGTACTTAAAGTAATAATTAAAATTTATAAATTCCACGATAATATTATTTTAAAATCTTATGTTACAATAATGGATACCGAAAAAAAATAGCAAAGGCCTAAGCTATACAATGTAACGGCCGTCTGTGCCTATGCATGCCAAGAACGCTTGCCGTGTTCCCGCATTGAATAGCAATCGCAGTCTCTGCGCGACTGAAACCAGCCCCCCTGTCATCGACGGCGTCGATGAAACGTGGGACTAATAGTTTGAAAGCTTCACAAAAACCAAATTGTAACTGATTGTCTGTGTACATAATATGTATGAGAAAAAATATTATTAGGCGCCTTTGTCAAAGCAATGGTACTCAAAATTGTTAGAGTATCTGTCTGGCAGTGTGTTTGTACGCGCTTATCTCGGAAACGGCTAAACCGATTTCAGTGCGGTTTTCTTTAACGCATTGCAGTAAGGTTAAGTTAATACTTAGTATCCGTTACACTTAAATCTTTATACTGAAATCAAAGTTATGTCAATTTCAAAGTTATTCGTTTGAGTCCATAAATTGTTTGATGTTAGAAAATCTAGATAATTACAAATTGAAGTCCCCGTAAACGAATGCGCGAGCAGAAGCTAGTGTAGTGGATTTGAGTGCCTTCTTGGTTAAGATAGACCTTGTTGGTAGTTGTTTTACGGACCTGGGTTCAAGTCTTTGCACACACATCGGATTTTTCGGAATTAACTTTCTGTTAGATCGTCGATAATTACCTATCACATGATTTAAATACAATCATATTTTGAAAAATCATTGTAGCGAACAAAAATATTACGAACTCTGAAAGCGGATATAATTGTTTACTACTAGTGGTCACCCATCCAATTTTTGACCTCAGCTGACGTTGATTAAATTTGTCTATTACTTACAATATACGAACTACAACATACGAAATTATTTACGTTATTAAGTCTACGTTTTAAGTTCGTGTACATAAATAAGATATAAGAAACCAATGAAGTAGATGCTACACAGCTGCAGATAGCTAAATCTTGCTACATTTAGCTGCATCTAGCTACATCTAGGCTACCTAGGCACCTAGGGATAGATCGCGCCCACCCCCTGTCGCCTTGGATAGGTTTCTTTTTTGTCTCGGCTGCTCTCCACCGATATTAAATACTAGTAATATCCCTTGGTATTGCTTGCTTTTTAAATAAAATGTCAATATTTGAAATGAAAAATATATATTTGAAGCATTATGGTTCAGGAAAGTTAAGCAACGTTAGGCGCGGCCGAAAATAGGATGGGTGACCGTTAGTAGTAAAGTTCATGCAAACTTCCATTGGAGGCTACGTGGAGCCATCAAGGCCGGTTGCTATCGTTAGATTACTGTCATTAAACAATATCCGTATTAAGCACTTTCTACCTATCGCATAGCAGTGGTTACGTGTTTCTTCCGCTTGGTTTTGAAACCTTTAGTCCATGGAGTCCGCATGCCATAAAAAAATACTTCGTCTCACGTTTGAACAACGTCAGTGGTGACAAAAGAGCTGGTTCACATCTCGCACGGAGAATTGCAATCGTTATTCAATGCAGGATGCTGCCAGCATTCTTGGTACCATGCTGTGTTTCACACCGAGAATTGCAATCGCTATTCAGCGCGGGAATAGGGCCAACGTTCTTGGTATTCCGCACGGGTACAAACTCCCTTTAGATCGTTTTGGTTAAGCTTATATTGTTTTAAGGTTCACCATGTTATGCTTAAACGTAAAATATCGACAAACTAACAGACAGACAAGCCGACATTGTCTGTACATCTCCCAAGGAGTGACGTCGTTGCGATATTGCTCTCAGTTGAATTTCCAGTTAACTTCCAGTCGGAATTGGAATTCCATTACGAGATTGCTTTTTGGAGTGTCGACTGCGAGCCACCTCGTGTCATATACACGAGTCTTTTCTTATAGTCTGTGACTGTTATTTAGAGTTTTGATGTGATTACAACATTTTTGACACTAGACACATTATGGTCAGCTAGTCCCACTGCTGGGTGTCTTAGAATGAAGAGAATTAGGCCTTAGGCCATCTCTCTCGTCAAGTGTAGACTGGAAGCCAGGTCGTGTTGGGTGTATACGACTCTTTTTATAGTCTTTTGTGAGAGTTATTTTAAGTTTTGTTGTGTTTTTTATGGGAGAAGAGTAGCAAACGAGCATGCAAAATACTTGATGTTAAGTAGTCGCAGCCCATAGACATTCACGTACAATCACAAACACGACCGTAATCCAATCTAAGCTCAAATGTCAATACGTTGCTATTCCAGATGGTCGCCTCGCTCCGAAGTATACCTAGCCGGCAACCGCATCTCTCCAATCGAAACATAACTAAAGCTTTACGGTGGATTATGTAGGCGGCGGTGGTACCTCCCCTCTCGAACTACAGTTCTCCAACCTTTAAAATCTTAATGTTTGTCCATCGGTCAATTTTCATCTGCTTGTCTAGACGTTTGTTCATCGTTATGTCTATCCGTTTGTTATTTATTATTAGTTATTAAAGCTGATAAATATTTTTAATATGTAGGTACGTTATTTCGAAAAATCTGGGATGTGTGCCAAGGATTCTAACCCTGTGTGAAAGGCTGCAATATTAATCTACATAATCACTGATTTTTGAAGCCATAGAAGCCTTTAATAGGTACCTAATTATTGCATACAACATTCTCACACCTGAAGTCAAGTCAATCACAGACGCAGACAGACACTCAACTCTGAGGACTAAAATAGTCGCCTCACGTCACTAAGGGAGCTGATGAGTGAACCTTTTCATCGAAACACAAGAATTGCTTGGCATTAGAAACAAGCTTAATGGAACCTTCCCGGTCTAAGCGAACAGGTCCTAACTACCCTTGAAGGTACTTCTTATATTAAGTAAATCGTTTCAGAGCTTTATATCACAGCTTACAAACCAACCCCCAAGCGTTAAAAAGCCTGAAAACTGCCAATGAGAGCCCGAAAACGCACACACTCCCATACAAAGCGAAAAAATGTACCAAGAAAATCTACGTGACGTGAACGCCAATCGCCAATGGCGGATCGAACCTTCGTTTTCCGAATACCAAAACCTATTGATCCTCAAAACGTTGCATCTAATCTTTATGTTAATGTACTAAAGTTCATTTTGGGTGCCCACAGAGTGCTGGTTACGCTGGACGGTAGGATATCGAGAGCGTATAACGCATTGTGATTGGTTGATTGGTTCCGCGCTATTGGTAGTGGCGCTGTGTAGTCGATAACTCCGTTACGCCTTCGATAGGTATTACGTCATGATCGACGGCTCCCGTGATTGGCGCGTGATCGATTTGATCGTGATCGGTCATTCTTAATTTGAATTTGTTCGATCAATCGTAGAGAATATTGCTGCAGCATGTTATGTGTCTCAGTTCGGTCAAACGTCGATCGCGACGGTCATTCTAAAATTAAATTTTCATGACAATGAATTTAAATCTGTATCTATTGGAATGTATTGTTAATAGACAACAGATTTTGATTTGTCGTATGCGTTATTACATTTGTTTTTATTTTCTGACAGCTTTAAATGTCAGTATCAAAACTTGACATATCATTTATGCTAATAGATAGCAGATTCCGATTTTTCGTTTACACATCTATATGTTAATTAGACAGCTCTCATAATCCGCCGTAAAGCATTACTTTTGTTTCGGTTGGACATGTGCGGTTGTCGGCTAGAAGCGAGGCATCCATCTTAGTCCGCAGGAATAGCAACGTATCTACGTTCGACCTCAGATAGGATTTCGGTCGTGTTTGTCGTTGTACGTGAATGTCTATGGGCTGCGACTACATAACATCTGGTGGTTTGCATGCTCGTTTGCTACTATTTTCACATAAAAAAGCTTCTAATGTCAATGTCAAAATAAGCCCTAGTATAGCCTTTTCCGCCATGGTACCTTCCCGCTTGAACTGCTCTACTAAGTGTCTAAATTAGTCTCACTGTATATTGTCCTAATAAACTTGGATGTCAATTAATCCGTCTAACATCGACTTACTCAGTACACGCAGTTTATATATAGCTCGTCGATCGGCCGCTAACTTAGGGTTCAGGGTTTAGTGGATTAAATTCGCATATTTTGCAAGGTCGGCGATGTTGGCGACTCAGCATCAAATGTCTAAATAACGGTGACTGCTTTTCATCAGGTGGCCCGTCTGCGCTTTTGAGATAAGTGACAATAGCGTTAAACCAGTTCCATATTTAAAAAGTCTTACTTTGATATTGACATAGAAATAGTCAGTTCAATTTAAAATCCAAAATATGTGTCAAATTGATCAGTTACTAGTTAAAATTAAACCACATTTTTATGTAAGACTTGCGATCCGCCCAAACTTCGTACGGTTGCATTTACAACACATTACAAATCTTTAAAATGTTCGACATTTTTCTGCTAACATAATACATTGATACATTGATGAAAACAGCATTAAAATCAGTTGCGTAGTTTAATAGAATTTTTTTTATTATCGAGAAAGGGTAAGAAACGGGCATGCAGGCCACCTGATGTTAAGTGGTCACTCATCACAGCCCATGGATAAGCACGTCCAATCTCAAATAGAACAGAAGTTCTATTTAAGGATGAACGCGGATGCATTCCTACTCTTGAGGACTAAGATGGTC
>DWON01009909.1:0-11108 GCA_018251015.1 Phocides pigmalion okeechobee | reverse complement strand
AGTTTCATGATAATCGGTTGAGTAGTTTTGGCGTAAAAGCGTAACAAACAAACTTACATTCACATTTATAATATTAGCCATAAAATACGTCATAAGTAATACTCGTTCGCTTAACTTGTATAGAAACCCTGAATCATCTTGAATCGGGGCCAAAATAAAGATATACATATGTATACACGATACAATACAGAGGTACCCACCAATAACAAAACCGCTAACCTCTGTTATACAAAAGATATTCCATACAAAAATAACATACGGTTAGCCAACCGAAACAAAGGAGAAATCACGGGAAACAACCATGCATTATTTTGCTGGATTTGCATATATTTACCCCTTGAGCGGCTCGACCCACCGCGACAAACGATATGTGATTTATTTTATTTATTCATTCACTTATCAATTCATTCGTTTATACACTTATTCATTCATTCATTGCATTGTTAATTCTTCATTTATTAATTCATAAATTATTACAGTCAATTAGGCAGCTTGTCATTCCTTTTTTCATTCATTAATTCCGTCAGTCTGACATTATTTCCTTTATTACATTCGTTCATTCAATCGTCTCTAAATTCATTATGAATGAATCGTTCATTCGATTATTTATTCATTAAGTCAGTCATATAACCATCCGTTCACTCGATTTTTTCTTCAATCAATCGTGTGTTCATTCTTTTATTCATTCATTTATTTATTTGTTTACTTACGCACGGATGCACGTACAAACGAATGCACTCACATGCCCGCGTACACAAAAATATACGTACACACAAATACACGAACACATAGATGCACATGCACACAAGCACATGCATATTCGCACGCATGTGACGGGAAAACATCGATGGCCAGCGCGGCCACTGATCCCGCTGTTTAGCGGACATCACGGACACAATTATCTACTGTCAAGTAATTCCTTCGTCCTCATAATCCGCCGTAAAGTATTACTTATGTTTCGGTTGGAGAAGTGCGGTTGCCTGCTACACTTTGAAGCGAGGCGACCATTTTAGTCTTCAGGAGTAGCAACGTATCTACGTTCGAGCTCAGATAGGACTTCAGTCATGTGTGTGGTTGTACGTGGATGTCTATGGGCTGCGACTACTTAGCATCAAAAATAACTTACGTACGCGCATAGACACAATTATCTACTCTCAAATAATTAATGTCTGAATCCTTTGATTAGATCACAAAAAGAGAACGCCTCGAACAAAAACATAATTTACTTTCTTGTAACTCGGTGGTGAAACAAGTACGTCAGCGAACAAAGCCCAGACAAATACTTTTTGTGATTGAATAGGATTCATTCACGCTCCAAACGAATTTACCGAACATTATTTTGTGGGATGTCTGATATTTGTTTATTCTTAACATTTTATTCTATAACGGGTACTTACGATTACCGATTTTTGATGTTTGATTGCCGATATTTCGAAGAAGTTCGAAACTCCGACGTTGTTTCGCCGTGACCACGAGCCACGCAACTGGTTCGAAATACGTCACTGTGGGATCACTCACATCGACGTACTTCCTGACACTTAATGGTCTCATTCTCACATTTTCATATTTCATTATATGCATTGTTTTTTCCATTATACATTGTTTTTGGAACTCCCGCCCTTTTTATACTTTTTAAATCCTGTCTTTCCTAGAGCCAGTGTCAGAAGACATCATATTATCAGAAAGACAACATATTTAGTGTGTTAACTTCAACATTTTAATGATTTAGGTAAACACAATTACTTTACTATGTTTATATAATTTGTATCAAAATAAAATTATCACATAAAAATACGAAAAAGACGAAATATTTAATTACGATATCAAAAAATAGCATAATATCAACATCGTTAACCTTACACATAACAATCATTAAATAAATACTAATATATACTAATACCAATCTACTAATACTAATACTGATACTGATACTGATACTAATACTGATACTGATACTAATACCAATACTAACTAATATTAATACTAATAAAACGTTATTAGCAGATTACCTAATTTCTTATTTCACAGAATAACCGCAGGCTAACCCCAGGATATATAGAAATTACCTACACGTTCTGGTAAATGAAAATACATTTCTATATCTATATTTTCAACACCGAAGTAAGGTTCTCTGTCCAATTTATTTTCTAAGCCTGTTAACGTCGCGAAATGCCACAAACGTATATTTTGGTCCATTTTATCCCCTTTGGTTCTCTTATTACTTTTCTAGAAATACAAAGCTCAAAGAAATACTGTTATAAGTGTCTCTTTTTTAATTTCAAAGGTGGAACTGTAGTTCGATCGGGGAGGTACCACCGCAGCGCTGTGCGTCGGTTGGAGAGTTGCGGTTACTGGTCACACTTTAATTCGAAGCGACCATCTTAGTCCTCGGGAATAGCGACGCATCTACGTTCGAGCTCAAATAGGAGGATTGTGATCCTTATTCAGTACGGAAATACGACCAAAAGCTTTACCCAGCATGGGCACAGAATATCTTTAGATTGTTTAGGTTAAGCTTTTATTATAATTAGTTTAAGGCAATGCGTGTTAAATTTGTAATTATAAAATAAAATGCAATGAAGAAATTATTCTTAATAAAAAAATAACTATATCGGATTCATATTTTTGTTAAAGCTCACAGAATAGGATGGAATGAATTTTGATTCTAACAAGCTCTTTTCAGGGATTATGGACTTCAGTAAGAAGGCTTTTAATTATTCCATTGCAACAACCCACGTAAATATAAAAACCTTTGAGGAAGCCAAAATAAATGACTGCCTGAAGCAGTTGACAACTGTTGTGGGTGTTATGTTAGACCCCAACTGTGTTGTATATAAACAAGTAATGAAACATGTAAGTATTAATTAAGTTGTTATTAAAATTACGTTGCAACAATCCTCCACAATGTATAATGGTATATATTTCAAAGCATGCACTATGAGGATAGGAAAAAATGATGTGATAAAAATATATACCATTATACATATTAGTACCAACACGTGTTTCGCCCCAAAACCGAGCATCATCAGGGTAAGTAGACTCTACGATGGTTAATCATCCGATTTACACTTATTTACAATTATTTATTTACAACTTAATAGCATGGATTTCCGCAAAGTAACGCCTGATACTATTAACTACCTATGTAAGTATTAAGTTAGCAATTACTTAAGTCTAACTTAGTTAAGTAAGCTATACTTCCAAGTTCAAAATTAGTACCTTAACTGGAAAAAGACTAACACTTTCACTGCGGTGCTAATATATTACATCGAGCCAAAGTTGAGGGAGGCGGCACTAAACTGGAGCTGTATTCTGTAAACTGAAAAAGCGAATTGAATTATTTCAATGAAATAGTGTGTTTTAGCATGCGTAGCATCTACAAATACACAGACATAATATCCGCCGGTAGGCTTGTAGCGCCGACGTAAATACATCAGATGTGTTCGTTCGTAATCCATACAGATTTGTACGTACACAACAGAACTTTTAGGGTTTTGTTTTTCAATTTGAATTATTTATTTTACATTTTTACTATATGTTTATTATTTAATATGAATTTTTTCTAACAATTAATCCCAAATTTAATCGACGCCGCCAGTGATAATAGAGCTAGGTCATATCTCGCGCAAAGAATTGCGATCGCTATTCTACACGGGAGTGCGGCTAACGTTCTCGGCACTTAGCCACATGGACACGCCCTTTAGATAGTTTAGTTTAGGCTTTAATTATAATTAGTTTTAAGATTTTATTGTACAAATAAGAAGTCTATTGAAAAAAAACAGTGGATGCTTCATACATATTTTATTTAAAATATCCGAAATCGGTAAATACTATATGTTTTAGTTTAAATATCAATAAGACTGCTCGCTTATTTAATTACTAAATGTAAAAAAAGAAACGTAAGGCTTTATTTGCTAAATTACACTAATGACAGAAGTTTCTGACTCCTCTCCAAAACAAAACACCTTACCAGTAGTAAGTAGTTTATAGACGTTCGAAAAAAGTTCTATAAAGAATCTACTTTGAATACAAATATTTTGATTTTGATTTTGGTTTTTGAATGAAATGTATATACAGATAAACGATTTTGAACTAATATCAACGCGGAATTTATAGATTTTAGTATAGGAGTATAACGAGATCAACGTGACCACGAGACATGCAACTGATTCGAAGTATAGACGAATTAAAAAACGTTCATCGTGATTACCCGTTATACATAATAAAATGTATACAGATAAAGTAAATAAAATTAATTATTCCAAGTTCAGTACGTATAACATTAACATGAAAAAAAATCCTCAAGTAAGCAAAGGTTACTCTAAATTTCGCGTTCGCAAATTCGATTTCGTATTTTGCGAACTTACATTAAACCGGGCCGTTTGATAGCTTTGCAAATTCCGCTGAGTATGCAATGAAGTCTCTTTGCAACTTTTCAAATTAAACAACCAATCGTTTCTAAATAAACGTTTTTTGGATAGAGTCTGATATTGCCAATTCGGAATAGGTATTTATTACAAAAACTGTTTCGTGCATGCAATAAGTTTTAAACTATAAACATTGTCTAATAGGTATTTATTCAAAATACAATATTACCGATCCAGAAAAGGCATTTTGATATTCGCACGTACGTTAAGGTTGAAAGTATACATATGGTCCAATAGGCATTTATTCAAAATTTAATATTGCCAATCGAGAAAAGGCATTTGTAACAAAAGCATTTAACATTCGCGCATACAAAAGTTTAAATACATAAATATTTTCTAAGGCTTTATTCAAAATTCGATATTGCCTATCCAGAAAAAAGCATTTGGAAATTTGAAAACTAGTATTCATTCATACAAAAACTTTGAAATATTACAATTGTTTAACGAAAAATGCCCAAGTAAAATGAAAACTTTATGATTAACATTTTCTGTGTTACTCCACTTGCTAAAGTATTTATTATTCAGCAAGCAGCCGACCTGAAAGTCGATTACTATGCCGCATATGCACGGACTCCCTTTAGATTGTTTGGATTAGACTTTTATTATTAATAGTTTTAAACTATTTCGTGTTAGATTTTTGAACAATAATAATAAGAGTTTTAAAGAACAAATTTTAGCAAATTTGAAAATTAATGTAGATTTTTATACTGTAAATTGAAATCTGTTTAAACTGTCATTATTCAATAAAGTCTTAATTTTAGGCATCAACAAACATGTTCCTTGACGCAAATCACAAATGGTTATTGATTAATGAAATGGTACTGGTTGATAATACTTTATCTGAAAATGCTTCTATTAATTTTGAAAAAAGAGTTACAGCGTCAGATAATGATAATAGTGGGGTATTTAAATTTGTAGAAGAAATGGACACGAGTGTGAATACTGATATTGTTATTGCGAAACAAGTTGGTTAGTATGTTTTTGTCATTAAATTAATTTTATGGAAAAACAACAAAAATAGCAAAAGAGCCTGCCAGCCGCCTGATGGTAAATGAAGACCAGCCCGTGGACATCAACATCCAACAATCCATTTAAAGGTGGTAGAGCCGTTAGAGCTCACCCAGGGCGGCACTACCGGCACCGCCACCCTCATAACACGCCGTAAAGCAACATGTTCTTTATGTATTGTGTTTCTGTTGGGGAGGTGGTTGCCGGATACACATTATTGGAGGCGACCATCTTAGTCCTCAAGAGTAGGAACACATCCGCGTCTATCCTTACATAGAACTTCTGTTCTATTTGAGATTGGACGTGGTTGTCCATGGGCTGCAGTAAACATTTAACATCAGGTGGCCTGCATGCCCGTTTCTTACTTTTTCATAAAATAGTCCTGTATCCTCAAATAGTCATGGAGGCAGAATTTGAGGGTGGTGGTAGCACCCATAAGATAATGTTGAAATTTCCACTCACCCTTCTAAACCTGCACCTTACTCAATCTTTCTGATTCTAAAAAACAACGGATGAAATGGATAGATAGATATATCGATATTTACTCATCCTGTTAATTTCAATAGCTGGATCAATATCCCTTGATTCCAGGACATATTGAATTGTATTGCATACGTAAGAACTTGCCTTGTATATGTAAAGAAGGTTCCCTTAGCTACTTAGAAAAGACAAAATAATTAAAGTTATTGTCGCAATATTCTTGTCATCAACAAAATTATAAAGTTTCTTCAGGAAATGGTTGTTCGCAATATTATAATTGGCTGAAGCGTTAGGCACTTGAAAAGTTTTGTTAACGTCAATCAATCATTTCTATTACGGTTTTCTTGCAGACGTCGAGGAGTTTGAAATGCTGGATGTGTTCAATTTTGGGAAAACAAAAGGCGGAAACTTTGTGATCAACAAATTGGGAACTTGGGATGCTAAAACTGGTCTGTATTTTTGATCAACTTCACTTAATACTTGGTAACGTTTATTTCCATGCTGACAGTCAGAATATTATGTATATAATCTTTATAGTATATGTATATAGTGTATATTATGTCTGCACTTATTAAATACCTCATTCTTAATTTTTTGTAAATTTATGAAAATATCATACTTTTTATATATTGTGTAAATTTCACGTGTAAATTTTTTACCTTTGTAGGTTTACAAATTCCAAAACGATTTAAATTTTACCGACGATGGAACTTTCAAAACTTAACCTTACGTATGATTGTCGTGGTAAGTTAAATATCAATACAAGTGTTACTGTCCCGAAGTTAAGTCTCCAAAATTTGATAAACTTCACATCCATTTGAATATTTTTCACTCTCGAACACTTTGCTGAATATAATATGATTTGAAACCAATATCATCGCAGAATTTACATCTACATTAATTCTTTTATGTAAGGAGTAGTTACGATTAGCGGTTTCAATTGCCGATATTTCGATAACTTTGTCATGATCATAAGCCATAGTAGTGAACCCAAATATCGGCAATTAAAGCGATAATCGTGAATACATACGTAGAATAGTACCTGAAATTGTCTCCACTATTAAGGCCACTTATTCTTCATTTGTTATATGTATTTCGATACTTCGTTGTTATGTTACCTAAATATTTACTTCTAAATTCTATATAATCCAATATTCCTTTATAAATAATAATAGATACTATTACTGCAGTTTTTCTTTGTTATGTTCATTATTTTGAGAATGAGAGAACATTTCGTAGTTTAACTTCAGAGACAAGACGCCACAATTTCTTCATATAATAGTTAATATTGCTATTGTAGTTTGTAACAGATTATATTTATATGAAACATTTCAACATAATCTACAACAGTAACACCGCATGTATTGCCAATGTTAATTGAGTCTTTAATTTTATTTAGCGTTAATTACAGATATCGGTAAGAGAAATAAGATGGAACTTACCCTCATATGGAAGGTTTGCTTGCTTGCTATTTCTATGGTAGAAAATCTTAAGGTCTGATAATCCATCCATTCCTTACGCTTTTCCTATGTTTATGATGTCATTGGTATCTATACAGGTGTCAGAATACCCGAAAGTGTTCGACGAGCAAATGCTAGTGGGCAGAATCCCAGGACCAGGAGTTAATGTGATCACACAAATTGGTGCCACCATTCTTGATGAAATAGCGAAGATACATAACATCAGGTGTATATCGTAAACGTCAGACTTTTCAATTAATGCAATATAACTAAAAGTGTTATAAAAAAATCTTTTTAAGTACAAAGTAGCAAATAATCGTCCAGGCCACCTGATGTTGTAGATTTCTGCAGCACATGGACATGTACGTCCAACGTCAAACAGGACTCTACTTCTGCCTGACGTCGTGCATCGATGGGTTACTACTCTTAACTGAAAAGGTCGATGCCCTTGTAAGTGTAACCGGCTTTCGCACCTCTGCAACTAAAACACGAGAACTACTTTGACGACGGATTATGTTGGTGATATCTCACCAGTCAACCTGTTGTTCTACCACCTGCCAAATTAGTTACAACCTGTTTATATTATGTATACACATAAAAGAGTAAGCTGTTCAGTCACTCAAAATGACCAGCGATGATCTACAGCCGAGTGTGCTAAATCTAGAATCTTGAAATCATTGTTCGCGATTCCTGATACCCTTCGCGCAAATCTTTACAAGGAAATAATTTTAGAAATTCAAATTTTAAGGAGATAAAGTCTACTTAGAGGAATTTAAAAAAGGTGCATTTCTTACTCATGTTAATTTTATCATAACCATTGAATTAACAAACATATTTAAACATAGTGTATTATTAATAATTAATTTCATTTTGCAGATATAACTACACACTAACGGACCAATGGGTCGGGCTTTACGAAAAAAATGCAACACGTGTAAGTTTTTGGAACGTAATTTCAAAAACTCATTTTAATGTAGGAAGAATTGCAAACGAACATGCAAGTTAGTGAAGTAATCGCTGTAACAACAACACAACCAAAGACAACTAAGACTACCAATGACATAGTCACGCATCGCCCATTTGCTAATTCTTTTTAATGAATATTTCGTGTAATTTGTTCGGAAACTTACATTACACGAGTTGCAATATTAGTTGACCTAAAACATACTTTAATACAATTGCTTGCTTGCTATGTATATGTACGTGCTTAAAAAGTTAGAATCAATCAAAGGTTTAAAAATAGTCTCCATTAAAATAGAAATTTCAAAATGTCACATTTTCGATATGTCAACAAATTTTTTGTTTCCTTTTTTTTGCATAAATAAATAGTTTCAACCCAAACTGTTCATGACTGTAACTTGAACAAAAATTCCTTAACAGACTCCAATTTTTGATCTTATGCTGTTACGAAAAACTTTCATTTCCAGGTGGTGTCAAATTCATTGTATTTTCGCGAACAAGACATTTCACCCGTGCTTCGCTTTTTCAAAAAAAACTTTGAGTACTTCGATATTGTTCATCCAAGAGTCACAACACTTGAGTGAGTTCACTTGGAAAAATATTAAAAATCAACATAATAATATTAAAAGTGGCAGAACTATAGTCCGCCTTGGGAGACCACCGCCGCCCTCATAGTCCGCCATAAAGCATTTGTTGCGTTTCTGTTGAAGAGGTGCGGTTGCTGGCTACAATTTGAAGCGAGGCGATCATCTTAGTCCTCAGGAGGAGCAACGCATCTACATTCGAGCTCAGATAGGATTTCGGTCGTGTTTGTGATCATACGTGGATGGGCTGCGAATACTTAAAATCAGGTGGTTTGCATGCTCCTTTGCTACTCTTCTCACATAAAAAAGACATCGCTTAAATTTTGTGTATCAGTATGTTATTGCAGTAGTACGTATTTTAAATTTAATCTGCCACAACTTACACTATTGTCAGACAGTGATTACACGCAAACGTTTCCATCCATCAGTCTTTACGCCTCCACTTCCCTAGATGCCGCCACTCTGACCGGTTCTGTGCCTGGAAGCTGCATCCAGTGGTCACCCGCTATCCTTATCAGGTCGTCGTTCCACCTAAGTGGGAAACACCCCATGCTCCTTTTCCTATACGTGGTCACCATTCGAGGACCTTTCTGCCCCTTCGGTTATCCATCCTAGACGCAGATGTTTATCTATATAAAATGTAGGTAGCGTTATATCTTTTATCATACTTATAAAACATTTCTTAACATTCCTTTAACGAAGCTTCAGAGTGGAAAGAATAGTTGGAAACTTTAAAATATCATTTGACGAACGCCTTTGTTCCGTTACTTTAAAGTTTAAAAGTACTTTGCCTTTAATGTAACGATAATTTTCTTTGGAATGAACTAACGGAAACGGGGATTTCCTACTTTATATTATCTGCTACTCCTACGAAATAGTACTGTCAGACTCTTGTTAAGGGAGGAGATAGGTATTGTTAGTAAAGGGATTATTCAGGCTTCAAGGGTTCCCTCTTTACCCGGGATTCTTCTCAAGGAGGTAATATCCCCAGGATAGGGTCACAGGGTGCACTGATCATTTCGCGTAACCGCAATTGAGGTACTTGTATATATTTGACAAACCTTTTAGACTAGAATACAGCGTTAAGAGTTTTTTTTGTATAAAAAACAACGAAGTGCACAGAAAATCGTTCATTTGTTAAATGTAATAGTAATTTTACAATGCAAAAACCTCATAAAATGGGTTTTTCGAATACTCAACAATACACGGCAACCAGTATAGAAAACTCAAAATTATAACTCTAAAAGCAATAAGAGAGCCACGCAAGTGTGCTTAAAAATTGTTTGGATTTCAACCATTTAGGAATTACTACAAAGGCAAATACAATTTTTTTAGTTTACAATCCTATCATATCATGAAAACCTATCCGTTTATGATCCTATCATATCGTGAAATAGACTCTGCACTATCTGTAGTTTACCATTGCAGAAAAATCTAGAGATTAACTATCAAAAAAGCAGGACCTAAGAATGTAAAAATAAGATAACCTCTTCATGTATTTAACATTATCAAATCTTTCCAGAACAAGATATTACTACCGGATCTTATCGTATGGTCCAGGAAAATTCGAAAATCAATTCTTGAGACCTCTATCAAGGCACGCGTGGTGGTGTGTGGTCGCCATGTCCGTTGCATGTGGCTTTGTACTACTGCTGGCAGCTGTTCTAGAACAACGTCCAACGTTCGGCCAGTACGCCTTGTTCTCGGTGATCGCGACGATTTGCCAGCAATGTATGTGGAACAATTATCAATATTCACTATTATATTCATCAATATCAATAGAAGTTAATTGATGATGCTCCGATTTGGAGCGAAATTCGTGTTGATCAAATTCCTTAAAATGTACCCATAGATATAACCATCTATGTTATATTCTGTTTTTATGTAAACTGTTTTATCTGCCAGTGAAATTCGTGTTGAAATCGGAACATGAAGACAGACATAAAATTGTTTAAACATTTTTAGTGGCTCTATAAAATATGTAAAAAATATCAAATTGCAACTTTTGGCGCTTCCTTTTCAAAGGTTGCTGACCCCTGTCCTATACAATTTCTGCTTTATCTTAGAAAATTACATTATACGTAATAATGAAATCTACAATAGTTACCCAGTAAACTTAAAGCTAATAAGTAAGAAAATTTTCAAACAAATAGTACCACGTTTGATCGACGCCGCCGGTGACAAGAGGG
>DWON01009908.1:0-11108 GCA_018251015.1 Phocides pigmalion okeechobee | reverse complement strand
GGTAATGACTGGATGTATAATCTTACCCCAGCGAAGACTGAACCGGGTCGCTAGTTATATATAATAATATGTATAAATAATAAATATATATAATATACATTATTATATATATATATTTATTATACTGACGAACGGAAGTTACTCAAACTCCTAAACAAAAATTCTTCAAAGCACTTTATGAATGACTGAATCAGAAACGTATTTCTGGATTTGTACGGCTTTCCAGGATCTCAGGTCTTGGAGGAATTTTTTGGAGAATTCTAAATTTGTTACAATATATACATAAATGTTAGAATACAATTTTTGCAAACCAACATAACATTTCTGAAATTTGAACAATGGAGAACAACAAAAAATATTTCTTGTTGGCATTGTGTCCACATCGTTTTATATGCACGTCTTTAACTAGCTTCAAGTATGCGTCAATCATACTGCAGATCATGCACATCTTTAATTAGTTTCCAGTATGCGTCAATCATCTGAGGTCTGTCGCAGATTACCTAAGGCGTTCCCGTGGATACGCTGCAATATTCTACAGATAAAAGCGAACGTGTTTTAGAATATACTTCAAGAAGAAACTTCAATCATATCATTGTTACATAATCAATAAACAACTTTCATGGCTTCATTGGTTAAAATGCGAGCAGAAGATTTCAGGCTATGTCTTTGACCAAAAGATATTTAAACCCTACTTTTTCCTTGTGGTATTCTTCTTAATGAGAAAATGAATGAGATAACACTAACAATCTTCCCCTCGCTTGTTTTACCAAATGACGATCTAGAAAAACAGTTGAGTAAAAATGAGCAAGAGGACCTTAACAAGCTTCCTTCATTTGTTTTGCTAAACGACGATCTAGCAACACTTGTGAGTAAGAATTCTTCCACCCGTTGATCTAAGCAGACCTAATCCATTATCCCCAGGATCAACATAGTCCTTACTTTTAACTGTATGTTGAGACAATAAAACGTTACTTATCGAGACCGGTTCTACCGGTCAGTATTCGACCGTGTTTTTAAAGACCGTGACCGATCTTGTACAATACGCCCACTGACCCACTACCGCGTCTCACAAATGTTTCATAATAGGCATATATGGAATCTTCAGGATATTCCTCTCAACCGAAGACATCTAAACCTTTATCCTACTTTTGCCTTGTGATATTCCTCTTTACCCGAGACATTCTAATGGAATGTACAGTACCAGGTAATGTGAACCATTGAACGAGAAAACACCAACAAGCTGCCTGTCGCCTGTTTTGCCAAATAACGATCAAGCAACAAATTTTGTGTAAAAAATCTTCCACCCGGTGGTTGAAGTAGACCTAATCTATTAACTCCAGGATCAACATAATCCTTAAATTTAATGTATGTTGAGACAATAAAACGTTACTTATGAAGACCGGTTCGACCAGTCAGTATTCGACCGTGCTTTTAAAGACCGTGACCGATCTTGTTCGACACGCCCACTGACCCACTACCGCGTCTTGCAAATGTTTCATAATAGGCATATCTGATTTTACTCATAGATGTTTGCTACATTCATTATAACATTAAAAGTTATTGCAACTATGACGTAGGACTTTTCAGAAACTGTGCTAAGAGCTAACCTTCAAAGTCTATGATGCATTGGCAACTTCTCCAATATTGCAAAATATGTAGGTAATAGTGACTATTTGAAAAAATACAGTGTTATATGACATAGTTATGTTTTTTAAGACTATTTTTTTAACATAATGTTTATTACTCTTTGTTTGAGTATATACTTCGTGAGATAGAATAGAATAGAATATACTTTATTGCATACCATGAAATAGGAGACAAATATTTACAAAATTTCAAAACTTAGTACACAATAGGCAGACTTATCGCTCAGGCAGCGATCTCTTCCAGCCAACCTATGGAAAAGGAGAAGCAGAGACATTTCCTTTTTAAATTATAAAGACTATGCTCTCTAATTTTGGACTACAATTTTAGTTTTTTTGGAATGTTCCACATTCTAAAAAAAACTGAAATAGTTGAACTTTAAAAATATTGGTAGCAAAAAACATTTTATATAAGTTATACTCTGTAGTTTTGCAATTAGATTACTTAGAATACAGAAGCATTCAATTTACGTCTAACACTCACTTGGTCGCTTTTTTAAGTAATTTTTAAATTTATACCTCTAATTTTTGCATCAAGGCGTCCGAAACTCCTCTGTCTTGTTAGGGGCCTTTAATTATTTACGTAAGGATTGGAAAGATTTGTATATACCCTTATATTTATGTGTCAACCTATTCTTACTTAATGTTTTTAAAGTCGATATTTTGCATTAGAAATCTAGCGGTCAAGTAAACGGTAATCTGTAGTTGACAGCAATAAAATAACTTATCCGTTGAAAAATAAAAATCGTTGATTGAGATCAAACTGGGAGTTTTAGTGCAAGTCCTGTGATCCTTTTCTAACAACATTTAATTATATATCATATTTTGAAATACGAAGTGGAATCTTACTTAAAAATACGGGGGAGGGGATTGAAACATCTTATGTACCCTTACATGGCGGTAGGGGGGTCAAAAAATATCAAAATCATTCTTAAGTAATTTTTCATTGACCTTACTACAATAGGCATTTTTATAGACACACATTAGTCACGAATTATAATCAAAAACCATGTTAAATCACGATTGTATCATACAATAGCCAAGTAAAAAAGCCACTTATAAAGTACCGATGTGAATGTAAATGAAGTGTATAATCAAATCAGTCGTTCTTATTGAGCAATCGTTACCGACTTGGATGGGTGCCCGACTAGCGGTACATTGGTTCTAACCATACTATTAGCCGTTATTCCTTCAAGCATTACATACATAATTCTGATCCAGTAAGAGATTAAGACGTGATTCACGCGGAATTGACTATTAAGCGTATTAGTGTTTACGTATTACTAGTATTATAGTGTTTACGCACTTTGCAGCGATCATATACATATAAGATCGGGTCGGCGTTGCAGGAGGCGGCACTAAACTGGAGCCGCGTTCTCTATACTGAAAATCGTCATTTCACAGAAATATTGTATTTTTAGCATCTGTGTATTATCTACGAATACACAGACGTAATGTCCGCCGTCGCCTTGCAGCGCCAACGTAAATACAGCACTTGTGTCCGCCCGTAATCCATACAGATTTGTACGTACAACACAGGTATGTACAAACCGCAGGCGCGTTGCACCAAGTAATACACAGCAGTGTATACCTTGCAGGGGAAGTGTTAAACATGCTTAGGTCCTCGTATATTTTATGTGTATGTTATTAATTTAAATATGTCCCCACTGATGTTGGATTCAGCAAAACAAATCTACAGCGCAAAGGACGACGATCATCATTTGTACTGGTGAAAATCTCGTAGCAAAATGAAGAGTTCCTATAGTCGAATAAGATAATAATAAGATAATTCTTCTATGTATCTCACTCCTGCGAACCGGTCTGTCCTCAGAACGACTAATTTGTAGGTTCATTTTGAAAATCAGATTGAATTGTTTGACTGCAATTTTAGTACATAATTAGTAAGTCCATTGAACTTAACAAAAACACTTCAAACTATTTACCTACTTGATAAAACATTGTCATTCAAATTATCAAAGTAAACGTAACATGGATGTTATCTACACAATCTGATGGGAGTCCGTGCCCGTGTGGAGTGTTGCCACGAACGCTAACTACATTCCCGAGATGAATAGCGATCGCATTTCTCTGCGCGAGATATGAACCAGCCCTGTCGTTACGAGCAGAATGGATCAAACGTCAGACTAATTGTTTGAAATGTTTTGGCACTCAGACCCCACGGACCAAAGATTTCAAAGCCATCCGTTACATTTTTTATTATTAATTCAAACAATTTATTATTATTAATTCTTGTTTTCATGGTCCTACACAGAAGCAAAGCATCCAATTCAACTTTAGTCCAAACGGCTATTACAGAACTTTTAAAAGTGGGAGAACTATAGTTCGACCGGGGAGGTACCACCGCCGCCTTCATAATCCGCCATATAGCATTACTCGTGTTTCGGTTGGAGAGATACGGTTGCCGGTTATACCCTTTGAAGCGAGGCGACCATCGCAGTCCTTAGGAATAATAAGGAACAACGTATCTACGTTCGAGCTCAGATAGAATATCAGTACTGTTTGTGGTTGTACGTGGATGTCTATGGGCTGCGACTAAAGTGATGTGGTGTATGCTCGTTTGCTACTCTTCTCACATAAGATATAACTTGCCTTCGGTGTCCAATTCTCCTTTTTCCCCGAGGATGTACGGGTAGTAACAAATAAATCCTACGAGCGGTCTGCCAAGCTAAAGAAACCTGACAAGTATATTAAGCATGGAATTAACAGAATTATATTGAAACTTACCTTGTAAATAGTGTAACATTTTCCATCCGAAGGCCAGTACAGCATCAGCCACCCTCTCGGGTGCGCGGCGCAAGGATTCCGCCTAACATCCGCCCACGGGGGCGGCAGCACCGCCGCATGACTCCCGCAAAGCAACGCCGCCAACCACAGCCACGCAGACATGTTCAAAATTCCTTCTCAAATCACACTTTCCGTTTCATTATTTGAAATTTTAGTTACAAGTTAACATTACACCACCTTCATATTTGTTTTATATCACAAAAACTTCCGGTGACATGTTCCGTCATTTTCGTTACGTTCCGACTTTTATTGGCGTATTAACAAGTCTAATTTCTTATATGCTCAACGATGCAACAACACTCACGTATTTACCATTTTCATTATTGTACCGCTCAAAAGTGCTTAAACCGTTTTAATGTGTAATTATGTTACGAGGCAACAGTTACATTACACACCTACTGTACAAATTATACAGTAGTAAATTCAAGTACATAAGTTACGTTGTAATATTTTAATTTTTTACATTCGTTTTAACTATTTCCCTGTTACGCTCGTTTCGCTCTCCGCTCCGCATTGTTCGCGAGTGAAGTTACCGCGATCTAGTGTAACGGTGTCTGATTACCGTTTGATGTCCCGCCCACCGCGGTCGTCGGTGTCGAAATAGACTTCAATTATTAACCCACTTACTTCTTACTAAGATTACGTGTAAGTTACGCTTGGCCCGAGTTGTAGGTTCAAGCGACAATGACGTTTTTGTGTTGATCATCAATGCGTTAAATTACCGTGTAGCAAGGTTCTGCTGCTTCAAAGTCTTCCTTACAATAAACAATCATGAAATATCTTAACTGGTTTATGCCCACAACTTTGTTCAAATAGAATTCCATAATATTACAGTACAATCCAATTAATCAGGCAGTTCTATTTTTACTCTTTATATGTTTTAAGCGCATCTATGCATAGATAAAAAAACATTTTCATTACCCCTTAGAATCAATTTCCTTAGAATCAACTTGGAGCTAACTTACGCAATTAAAGAACCTATCTGTAAAATTTCAAGATTTTAACTTCAACTGTGCGATAATTAATCTCTATGACTGTCAATCGGATTCCCATTTTATGTAACTATCTTACAAAGATTGGTCATACTAATAAAAAAAAATGGTTACGAAAGGACTGGTTCATATCTCATATAGACAATTGTGATTGCTATACAGCCCGGGATCCAGCGTTCTTTGTGCCGACCACGTGTTTTGTTTAGGTTTCGATTATAATTAGTTTTAAGTATTCAATTACCAGACAACTAAATGTTGTACAAATAAATACAAAAGTACAACTTACTATTAAAATAAAATGTGATTTATGCAATTATTATTAAATTGAAATGCGTCTTATAAAGTTTATTGTATTTCAAATCGAATTAATAACGGCAACAGACAATTAGTGTAACAAAACGATGTTACGTCAGCTCGTGAGATAGATCTCACGCATCGAGTTATTGTCGGCAAAAATGACAAAATACTCTATTCTTGCTACACGCTCGATCAATCACAATAACTATGAAACCATCGGAAACCAAAGAACATACGCTTTTTTTCTACAATACGAGTATAAAACAAAATATTCGTAGTCGTGGTCCACTGAACATTTTAATCAAATTAAACAGAGGGTTGGTACGTCGTTAATGTTTACCTGGTATATCAAAATATATATTTTATAATATTGACGACCCTGAATTGCTATATTGAATTTAAATATTTAATTTCTTGCCCAGTTTACAAACAAAACTTAATTCATTATGCACCAAAACCGTCCTCGGGAATCACTCTACCTATTATTGAAAACCGTGAGAAAATCCGTCCAGTTCTTCTTGAGTTTACAACGAATAGACTGACGGGACAGGGGACTTTGTTTTATAATATTTAGAAGACATAACTAAAAAAATGTTAAAGAAACAGGCGGTATTCAAACACCTGCCACTAACAGCGCGGGTAAAGTGGGCAGTCTCAAGACCCGAACTTCCCTACCCACCTACGAGCCAACCACGCTCTAAAATATAAGCCTGGAAGGTAGAAGGTAGGAAATCCAGAGTTAGTTCGCACAACCACATACACGGTGAAACTTGACCGAAATCCTATCTGAGCTCGAACGTAGATACGTTGCTACTCCTGAGAAGTACGATGGCTGCCTCACTTCAAAGTGTAGCCGGCAACCGCATCTCTCCAAACGATACACAAGTAATGCTTTACGGCGGATAAAGACGGCGGTGGAACCTCCCCGGTCGTACTATAGTTCTCCCACCTATAAATTGCTCGATACCTTGATAGCTTACGTAGCTTAATAGCCAAAGCACAGGATGGTGTCCATCGTATTTAATCATTTATAATATCCTATAGGTACAGACCTATAGTTCACCCGGGGAGGTACCCCCGCCATCCTCATAATCCGCCGTAAAGCATTAGTTGTGTTTCGATGGAGAGGTGCGGTCGCCGGTTACACTCTGAAGCGAGGCGACCATCTTAGTCCTCAGAAATACCAATATATCTACGTTCGAGTACAAACAGGATTTCAGTCGTGTTTGTAGTTGTACGTGGATGTCTATGGACTGCGACTACTTAACATCAGGTGGTTTGCATGCTCGTTTGCTGCTCTTCTCACATAAGAAATAGATATTAATGTTAATAAAATTACATTTCAAAAATATTGCTTAACAAGTGATAACATAACTTGTGTTGTTATTACCTGTTATAATTGATATCCTGGGGCGGCAGTGCCCACTTGATGGTATCGGGGTATGATTGCCATGGTATAAATAAACGCAATAAATAGGTATGTGTCATTCAAATTCAAATAATTATCTGGTAGTCCGCCGGCTGAAATAAGTAACTTAAAAAAACTTCAAAAAAAAAAACGAAATTTGTAGGCGTTAAATTTTCTCTTCCCAAAAAACGCTTCGTTAACACGAAGGTAAATAATATACTAAATAATTCCTAGACATTAATTATATAAATTCTTAAATATTAACATTTTTGAAAAAAATCCCTTCTCAAACAACGCTCTGTTAATACGAAAGTAAAGAATATAATTAAGTCCATCCTAAGGATTTATAAAATACAATTACACATATTAATATTACATACAAATATTAACATTCTTGAAAATAACAATTTTAATCCTGTGGTATAAGGTTACGAATATTTCACAATAGCAGCCTCGATTGACAATATCCGCTATATATCCGCATTGCATTATTGAAATATAATTAGATAACAATAACAATTAATCTTGTGCCTCAATGTGCTTCAATAAGAATATTTTATGCTGTCTTATGTTAGAAGAGTACGCGATTTCTAAACTAACGCTGACAAGCGCTTTTTCCTACCTAACATTAGCTTAGACCACGACTATTTACTGTATAGGAATACGCAGTATAAATAGGATTCCTTAAAAAGACTTACACAATATATGTATGTATGTTTACATACTTAGCTTACGAAAGCAAAGATACATGCACTATGTACACAAATTGGGATATATTAAATCACTAGTCGTCTTGGATAATAAATAGAAACAAATAAATTGATGTCGTTTCACTTTTATGCAATAAATATGGTTTGTAACTTTTTACACTCAGCTTGCAATTGGGCTCACTGAGTTGTGAATCCTGTGGACGCATAAACCGAGTATATAAAGGAATCTCGAGGCAATGGAAATCTACACTTAACATATACATATGTAGATACCTAAATTCTTCATATAAAATTTAAATAGAATCTTTTGAATCCAATCAATATAATTAGTTCAGTATACGACGGACTTACTGCCGTCGTGGTGGAATAAGCTCCTGATTCAGAGGGATCCGGGGGAAAACAGAGGTTTTCCCCCGTTTGTGGGACGATACCAGAACATAATAACGGAACGTGAAGAGATCTGCAGCCATACTCTTATACACAAAGCATCATTCAGTGCTGAGAAACGAATATGGGTCGTAATCCTGTTTATCACAAAACCGCAATAATAACTATTAATAATTTTACTAAATATCAAAGTCCATTATTGGTTAGTAAACATTGCCTTACCAACTATGACAGCTGGTTTTCAGTAGGACTGTTACAAGTTTATTTCGAACAAGCGAACATTTGATGAAACAGACAATCCGCTTGATTTTCTATTTCGGACCAACCTAGCCTCGTGCCCGCCACTCACTATAAATACTTGGCGACTAACTCCCGCGCATCGGCACCATTCCAACCACACGATTGCGCGTTGGCGAACTCTATTTTAATGCGTATTTCATCTAACCACGCATGATTAGTACTGTGTAGTCATTTTGACCACGCATGGCACTGGTCAACACAATCTCGTGTAACTTATCACCTGAATCTGCTTTATATTAAAGCACTGGTGTATTCTGATTTGAAAAGTGTGACAAAACAAGCTTATAAAAAGGCGTTAAAGGTCTGGGGATTGGGCATAATCTTTTCATATTAGACGAGCTCTGAACAACTAGAAACCTTACTTAAACCTAAGGCTTGCGTGTGAACATTTGATTTTTTTTTAATATTTCCCATAACCTCTTTAATAAATGAAATGACGATCTATATGTCACCCACGGTCATATGAAAATAGCTTATGAAAAGCTGCGTAAAATCTATTTTTATCGAATATTATTTGGAACCACTGTGTATAAATCCAAGATGAGTGTTTATGGTTGATAGATAAACATTTTTTATGATTTTACCACGATGTTTGCTTTAATTGAAGTCATACTTTTAATTATTCCAAGGACGAATTTCATGGAATTGGGTGCATTGATACAAACTATGTAATCTATTTAGGCCTGACCTTTCTCGTTGTGAAATTTAATTACCTATGAACCAATGGATCAATTATGGACAACTGATCTGCCATCTGGGAAATAGAATCAATATAGTGTTTAAGCTCTTCGATTTTGAAATGTAGGCTAATTACCCAATGCGCATTTGTCTTTGAATAAATGTTGTTTTTACTTAATGTTGTATCGAATTCTGAAGGTTTGCAAGCTGATAGATTTCGCGAATTCATCTCTCAACGGGAGACAACCGTGAGTTTACGTTCTAACGTTAAATATTTATAAGTGAGGTCGGCGAGGCGCGTTGCGGGAATATTCCGAAATATTAGATATTTTTAGCGGGCGAGGCCGGCCTTGTTTACATGTTTTCACTTTACGATCGTCTTATTTCACAGCTTACCCAACATTATTTTTGTAAACCATCTAAAAGCGATTTTATAAGCGACATAATATGTCTCTGTTGGTACTTGTAACTTTAAGAAGTAACTATAATAGGTCAAGGTAGTGGGCCGTAATAGAGCTATTTTAAGTCAAACGACTACTTTGGGATAGATTAGATTACGTGGAGGTATTTTTTAATTACCAAAACCCCCTCGATAGGGTCCCCCAATATCAATTATTGAGAGAAGTCTACCCAACAGTACCAACACCTTCCATTTAGCTGCATTTATAAAATTAGCAATTGCTACTAAGTCGATAATTGCTTTTGAATAAGATCTTCAGATATCGGCAAAATATAAGGTGCAGTAAGTCGTCGCTGAAGTCTATGACCATCTACATACATGCAACAAGGCTAAAGCCCTTTCCGGTGATTAAATCCGTTTCTACTCCTAAAGACTAAGATGGATGTCAAGCTTTTAAGTTTAGTCAGATACTTTATAGAAACCGCGAGATTATGTAACATTATTATCAAATCTAATATTAAATTTAACTTGAGAGCGCGCCTTGCCCTTGAGAGTGTTTACAACGCTTAAGACCTTCAAGTGAAAAATAATCGCATTTCCTTTGAGATTTCAAACTTTAAAGAAGCTTTAAAACTTTATTCGTTATGATGGTACTATAATTTTATAATCATTGCACAATATTATAATTTTGTTTTTACATTTGTCCGATTTTAAATACGCAGAATGCAACGGTAACATTTCTATGAAAACAAATCAGATATGATATGATTGGAGCTTCGTTCAGCATCAGAGAAGAAATTATGTTTATGGCAACCTACTCTCAAACTACTTGGTTAAGTTATTACTTGGGTACTCTTGGGTGCTCCCAAGGTACTGATACGTTTGCTTAAATGGTCCGTAGGATAATGACCTTACAGTTGCAAGCGATAAGAATGAGAATTGTAATCGTTCACAATTTTTGACTCCGAGAAGTCTAGTTGACGTGGTTAAGAATCGTCGTATCTGGCAAAACAAAGTGAAGATTGAAAGAAAGAAATCGTTTATTTGCATATACATACTGTTCAGTAGCGTATATATTATAAATAAAAAACAGAGTATAATTAAGAAAAAGTAATGCTTACACCTAGGATTTTCTACTATAGATCACATCCATACGATAGAACAAGTCATAGAAAAATACTCCGAATTTAATAAGAAATTATATATAGGCTTCATCGACTACAAAAAAGCATTTGACAGTCTCTATCATAGCTCTATCTGGGAAGCTCTACACAACTGCACCATAGACCCAATAATTATTAGAACTATAAAGAACATATACCAGAATAGCGTAGGGTAAAACTAGAAACTCGAGATGAAGCTATAAAAATAGCCCGAGGCGTCAGGCAGGGAGACCCATTATCGCTTAAATTGTTTATAGCTGTTTTGGAAGGTATATTTTCCAAACTGAACTGGACCTATGAAGGCACCCCTATTAATAACGCGCGC
>DWON01009907.1:0-11108 GCA_018251015.1 Phocides pigmalion okeechobee | reverse complement strand
TTATGTACAACTAAACGCTTTCATTTCATACAAATTATGACATGCCGAATTTGCTCTTTTGCATTCTTATAGCGATTACTGCATTTTTACAGTAAATAATATAATGTATTATACCATTTTGTAAGCCTTATTAACCGCACATATTTTTGAAATGGTTGGCTACTCGAGTTATCATACATTTTTTTTTCACCAAAGGCCCTCAAACATTGTCTGAACATTGATTTTATCAAATTTCGAGTTACAATTCGGAATTAATATGTTTTTAAGAAAAAAAAGTAGAATAGATACTCATACAATTGACTGTGTTTCTAATAAGGATGTCTGTGAGGAATGAGATAACATGAAATATGCAACAAATTTCGTTAATTTGCGGTCGTGGTGTACATGAAAGTACAGTAAGGTCAATAAAAACGTGTTTTTTTTAAGAAACCTCATATTTTCGGTGCCAATTGGAATTTTTTTTTTACTATTTTTTTGGAGCGGTCGATAGTTGTTTCACCCTCCAGGTGTGTCCATACATTCTGGGACATCTGTATATTTGCTTAAAATCCCTGCAGCGGCGTTTCTGATGCCCGAAGTAACCCCTATATTTCTATGTGTGCTCTGTTCTCTTTATATTCTTATAAACATGAGTTTTTTCTGCTATATTTATACTATATTTGGCCTATTAAAATTATGAAACAATTTTAAATTTAGATAATATATAAAATGGAGATCTTCACTGCGTCTGTTGTAATATAGATAAATCTAACGTTTCGAAGAGGAGATGTGGTGACCATTAATAACTTAACAGCGAATTATTTTGAGACGAGTGTTTTTATAACATGTGTTGAAGAGATACCGGCGGCATTAATTGCCTTAAATACACTACTGGAAAATCTTAAGGAATTAAAAAGAAACCCAAATTTTTAGTGGGTTTTCAAATAACTGTATTTTTGTTAATAATTATTATATCGGAATTATACAAAAAGTATTTTAAAGCGTAAAGTTTCTAGTTTTGAGATCTTAAGATAAAAAAATCCAAGCAACACGTACCGCTCTATAAAAGAAATACCCCAAGAAAAAAAAAATAGATTTAGACAAAATTGTCATTCTTAATTTTTTTTCAGATATTTGTTCGAGTAAAAAAAAGGGCTTGACGGATTAAATTGAAATTTTGTGGGGTTTTTGTAGATATATTGAACTGTTGAAGGCGCTCTTAATAATATTCATTTTCTCGATACTTCCAACTTAACGCCTGATTATCCGAAAAGCTCCTAAATCCCTTTTCTTCTTAATTTTTCAAATTAATATAGGGAATAAAAAAATCTTTTTGGAGAAGTCGTTACTGATTCTCATGGGAGATTTATTCAAAATTTCAAAACTTTCCTCAAATTTTTTGAACAATCATTGAATGTTGAGATATTCATGGATAAAGACAAAGTGCTCATTTTCCATTCAAAGTCCGATACCTGAGTAAGAAAAGGTCGAATCGTATTTTTTTTTTAAATATTGAAGCTGAGTAAACAAGTTATTTGATCCATATGGTGGTTAAGTCGAAAAAAAATTAAAGTTCATAGAACAAAACCAAAAACCAAAAAAAAAAATTATTTTCTTGGGGTTTTTCTTTACATAGAGCGGTACACATTGCTCGGAAATTTTTCATCTTAAGATCTTGAAACGAGAAACTTTAAGCTTTAAAATACTTTTGTACAAAATCGATATGATAATTATTAACAAAAATACAACTATTTGAAAATCCACAAAAAAATGGGATCTTTATTGACCCCTTATTTTTTCCTGCAGTGTAATTTTACTAAAATATTATTCATGTTTTAAATATTACATGCAAACTGATACATCTGTTTCATGCATTAGTCGCATGGGCAATGTAAAATTTTATTTGCACGAGGACTCATGTGACATTTGACCATGCTGGCTGAGTATTAAATTGTATTTTTTTATCAAATGTTAGTAAACAAACATGCACCTACCTGACGGTAAGTGGTCACTGCGTCAGATATTTGCAATCAATTCTATAAAGAACAAGAACCCCACTTGAAGTCGATCGCAGATGTATCGCATCTCCTAAGAACTAAGCTGATTGCCTCATTTGTAAGCCATCCGGCAACCATACCTTTTTAACCAAACACAATTAAACTTAACGGTAAAAAATCCTGTGGTGCTGGTATCTCCCCGGTCGAACTCTATACGTACTTACTTGCATTTTTTTACAATTTTGAAAATAATTCTTACTCCTTTGCAAACTTTATGAAAATCTCTCAGGCATGTGTTTTCTCACGTTATTCTTTTTCATGCGTGAAAGTTGTCTATAAAGTAATTAAATTAGCTTCTCAAAGCGTTTAGTCATATTGTACTGTTTTGTTGTGATGTGAGTTGTGATGTTGAAGAGTAGCAAACGAGCGTGCACGCCACCTATTGTTAAATGCTCTCTGCAACTCATGGACATCCACGTCTTTAACGAGTAGCAAACGTGCGTGCTCGCCACCTGATATTAAATGTTCTCTACAACTCATGGACATCCACGTCTTTATGTTAACGAGTAGCAAACGAGCGTGCAGGCCACCTGATGTTAAATAGTCTCTGCAACTCATGGACATCCACGTCTTTATGTTAACGAGTAGCAAACGAGCGTGCACGCCACCTGATATTAAATGGTCTCTACAACTCATGGACATCCACGTCTTTATGTAAACGAGTAACAAACGAGCGTGCACGCCACCTGATATTAAATAGTCTCTGCAACTCATGGACATCCACGTCTTTATGTTAACGAGTAGCAAACGAGCGTGCACTCCACCTGATATTAAATGGCATCCACGTCTAACATCAAACAAAACTGAGTCCTTGGCACGTCCTAAGTACTGACATCGTACATAGACGCATTGCTACTGCTCAGGACTGAGACGATCGCTTCACTTGTAAGGACTGCTTTACGGATTATAAGTGCAGCGGTGGTACCTCCCCGGTCGAGCTATTTTCTACCACGTGACGTAATTTGAAATAGCATGGATAGTCTACTTGATGACAAGTGGTGACTATTGTTCAAGGATCTGTCACCAACTACATATAGGGGGAGGGCTAACCGTGGCCAAAACATTTAACGAGAAAAATTGAGCTTTTCTCTCTCCTGTTCTCAATTATAAAGCAAGCTGATAACCCAGTTCAAGAGAATGCGCCACAACTGTTGATGGACTTCAAGATTAAATACCTTTTATTTTTATGTATGAAAAGTAACAAAAGAGCCACCTGTTGTTAAGTAATCGCTTCGTCATGTACTTAGAGTTTCAAAAAGAACTGAAACACTGTTTGAGATCGTATGTAGATACGTAAACTCCTGAATTAGTAGTAGGTTATATGGAATAGTATGTTACACGCGAGTTAATGATGATCCTCAAAAGATTCAGAGCCGTAATTGGAAGCTTGTATTATATAAGATAAGGGATTCTTTAGATAAATAGTATGAACAGCAAAAGTTGAAAAAATTATTATAGACAAGTGAATATGGGAAGTAGGTCGTATGTATGTGAACAACATATTTACTGTAGATTTCTATATTTGGAACTATTACAAAGTGGGGTTTGAGGAACATAATTTCTACAAGATAATGACAAGTGGTGACTGTCGTTCAAATAAATCTGTCATGAACTTAATATACATACATAGGTGTTATTTGTCTACGGGAAGTTGGTAAGTACTTGACAATAAATAAATATTATAAATAAAAATAAATTAATAAATACAAGTGGTGACTTTCGTTCAAGGAAATCTGTCATCGACTAAATATACATACATAGGTGTTTTATTAACGGGAAGTAGGTAAGTACTTGATCTACATACTGTAGATTTCTATATTTGGGGCTATTACAAAATGGGGTTCGAGTGGCATAAAATTTTTCAAAAATTAATCCCACGTTTGATTTACACTGCTAGTAAAAGGAGGACTGATTGATATCTCAAGCAGAAAATCGCTACTTTGCACAAGAACGCGATCAAAGCTTTTGGCACCATGCCGAATATGCACGCGTTACCTCGTGATTCTTTAGATTCGAATTTTATAATTTGTTTTAAGGTATTCCATGTATGATTTTTAGTTATAAAATAAAAATCTATAGTTCGAAAAATTACTGAACAAAAAAGAAAAAATAAAATTACGTATGAAATCTTTTTTTTTTTCATTATTTTTTGTTTAAATCTGGTTCGGGATTGTTGTAATTTATAGATATAATTTTCAGTCTCCGAGAAACTGGAAGATGTAGATTTAAAAAAAATAGTATCGTGTACATTAAAGTAATAAAAACATCTAAATTTAGATTTTTATGCTGTATGCATACCCTTCGATTTATATTTAGCTAAATTAGTAGAACCTATACCGTTGCTCCACCGGGGAAGTAGCACCGCCACAACCTTTTCTAGGTTGAAGTTTACTTTCACTCCGATAATAGTATTTTATTTTGGAGCTCCATGTAATAATGTATAAATAAACTAATTTCGTTTTAATAATAATAAATAGACTATGGTGGTCTGAATAGAACACGAATTAATAGGTTTGAAGAAATAAATTTAAAAACTGAAATATATTGTAAATCGTGTTCTAAATGGTACACTATTTAACTAATTATTCATTTCAATAAATTATATAAATAATAAATTATACAATTCAATATATTCTAAACTGTAGTCCAAATAGTACCTACATAATTTTAACCAGTTTAAAAAAATAATTATAAATTCAAATATATTGTAAAATCTGGTCGAAATAGCACACAAATTAATTCGTTTAGGAAAAGAGATTATTAAGGAAAATATATTATAAATTGTCGTCCGTAAAACAAATGATTAAACTAGTTGAAAAAATAATTTATAAATTTAAATGTATTGAAATATATTCTACAATGTAGTCCGTACAGCACTCCATTTAACTAATGTGAGGAAATAATTTTTTAACGTAAATATATTACAAATTATGTTCCGAAAGGCATACTATCAAAATAATTAGAAGAAATAAATTATAAACAGAAATCAGGTAAACTATTTTTAAATTTTAGTGGTACTAAATAGAATATATAAGCTTTCAAATAATATGAAAAAATCGGTTAATAATTGACAGAGTTACGCTATAAACATAAAAATAAAAAATACAAGCTAATTGTGACCCTCCCCCTAAGTTATAAATAAGTTACAAGTAAGTTAAAAATTTTGCTCGTTTTTTTCAATATGTAGAAAATATAAAACTATTAGTAGTTTAAGATAGCAAACGTATTTTCAATAAACAATTTGATACGTAACTATTAAATTATATACGTAAGTTATGTAGCAAATTTTCAATACGCGACCTTGTATCAAATAATTTAGTGACGCATTATTGGAACATTCTAGACTTCAGGCACACCTAGGCGAAGCTTCCCGGGTTTCAGCCGAAATAAATCAATAGCTGTTTGAGAGGCATGCGCGGGAAACATTCGGCGGCGGCTGCAACCGCCCAGGCCGCAGTCGTTCGGATGCATTTCGGGTAACACCGCACGGCACTCGGTTCGCTCTCGGTATCTTAATTAACATATTTTCTTAAATCGGTAATTGAGAAATAGAAATGGATAAAGATATAAAAAACAGTAATCCAGAGCCAGATCCTAAGCCCATTTCTGATCAAGGCAAATTAAGTCTGGAACTGAAGGAGACGGAGCTTGAGCCGATTACAGGCAAGATTTTGGAAAAAAAATCGGAGGCAAATCTTGAGACAAAGGTCTCGACCTTGAACAAAGGAAAAGCCGAGCTGAATGCTGATCCTGATTTAACTAAAAAATATGAGCTGAATCCCAAGTCTATTTCGAAGCTATGTCTCGAGGAAAATTCCGAGTCGAATCAGATTCCTGAACCTGATATGGCTTCCGTAGCCGACAAATGCGTCGCTGAACAATCCGAACCCGAAATTTCTGACGATGATATTTCATGTAAGTGATAAATATAATTAATATATACTAATTATTAAATATTATATGATATATCTTGTAATATAATATTTATAAATCATTGTGATAATTGTAAGTTTTTTGTTATTATTATATATAAATATAAACATATTATGCATCTAATGTTAGAGACAAAAGATAGCTTTCTGCTATTACTGTTGGAAATTCACAGCTTATTCTATGTTCTTAGACAGAAATCAGTGTAAGGTACTTAATTATTTTTTGGTAAAACAATATGCACACCTTTTGAATTAATTAATATGTATATATATATATATATATATATAGAACTAAGGCTAGGAATCAGCGGACCAATTCGCTATCCCTTCAGGTTTTTTTTGTCGCAAAAGCATTCGAAGGTAAATTTCATTACTCGTCATTCCGCCATTACGTAAACCACCCTTTTAGCTCAGACTGGACTATGAATATCGGAAAAGGGGAGGGGGGCGCAATACCGCCGCCATTTCGCGGTGTGCCTGTTTTATGCCAGATATTTGCTTTCCAAAAAGGGCTTTGAATCGGGCTCTATATAAAGTTTTCTTTTATGCGAGAATAGTAGCAAAGGAGCATGCAAGCCACCCGATGGTAGGTAGTCGCAGCCTGCACACATTCATGTACAATCACAAATATGACTGAAATCCTATTTGAGCTCGAACATAAATATGTTGCTACTCCTGAGGACTAAGATGGTCACCTCGCTTTAAAGTGTAGCCGGCAACCGCACCTCTCCAACCGAAACACAAGTAATGTTTTACCGCGGATTAAGAGGGCGGCGGTGATACCTCCCCGGTCAAACTATAAAAGATTAAATGTTGTCTCTCCTTTTGATGCAATTATTCTCCTTCTCCTACATTACATGACAAGTTCTATCTTTGTGGATGGCTTTTACGGAAACCACACCTTTTTTAGCTAGAACTCGAATATAAATATCAGAAGAGGGTAGGGTCAGCCTACCATTTCGTCATGAGCCAGTTTTATACCAAATATATGCTTTACAAAAATATAGATAGCCATCAAGCGAGTTGTACATAAAGGTTGGTCCTCGTTTTGACGCACTTATTCTTACTTTTCTACACTACAGGATGAGTTATACCTTATATACCCTCCACTATAAAAAAGTGACAGCATTGATCTGACCAACTACAGACCTGTAAAAATAACTTCCCTACACTGTAACGTGATCGAGCTCATAATAAATATGTAGGTCCTGGTCCCGTTGGATCACCAGCTAATTATCGATAACCGATATACATAGTTCAGGCCAGGACCTGACACATGATGTCCTACCGGTTACTCCGAAGATGCCTGGTGAAGGGCTTCAAGAACAATGAGAGAACCTGGGTTATAAGCCTGAACATCGCTAAATCTTTGAAAAGGTCTGGCAATGAACCCTTTTTACAAAGTTCGTAAACTACAGTCTTCTCTAGAATAATATAGGTGGACCCCAAGGCTCAGTACTGTCTCCCACACTTTTCATTCTGCTAATGAATGATTTTGCAGCAATTCATTGATATAAAAATGGTAGAACTACCATCCGCATATGCTGCGATCAGAATATGCTACTTATACTGACTATAGAAATGCCTCTTGGTCACTCCAAGTCCACATCACGTCTTTATGTTGAGGCTCCATAATACCTGATCAACTAATTTGACATCGTACAGAGACGTGCATTTCGAAGTTCGTAGATGAGCAGATAAAATCCACGGAGGCACATAGGTACAGTCTGCTTATTATCACTCTATCTCTCTCACTATAAGTCTCTAGTGATCGTAATCTGGTATCTACATCATCTTCGTTCTTCATAAACCGAAGTACGAAGTTCCTTCCGCATCAACTGAACTCATGGCTATCTGCTTTGGTATGACTTAGTCGTTATTTTTACTGCGTTCGTGCAAAATGTGGAATAAAACTCCTCCTTGGTATTTCCTAAAGGCTGTGGCATAAGTTTCTTCAAACAACCTGCAAAAATAGCACTCTGTAAAATCCCACGATATATGACTACTTTGTTCTTGCAGAAGTCCATAGGCAACGATGACAGCTTTTCACAGCCGCAATTTTTAAACTGACATTAGTTGTTTTATTTATAAAACTATAATAAGGAAAGTGAAAAATATATTGAACCTTACTGCAAAAGATTTTTAGTATACATTTTGCGGTAAACCGCTCCGAAATCCTTTAAACTTTCCGAGGTTAACGCGCATAAACGCACAAACAAATAAACAGTCAAACATTTGTTTTGGCTTCTTTTGAATTAAAAGTAGTTATTGTTAGTAATAGTTTGCTCTTATATTTTCTATGAGTAGGTATCGGTTAGAATTGTATATATGGTTAGGTAAAGTAATACATTACACAATTAAAATCATTATAGTAACAGATCGAATCGTCCACAGATTCTGACGACCTGACTGATGATGACGATGACACTGATGACGACGACAGTGATATTAGTGACGACGATAATGTCTCTGAAGGAAGACCAAAATCTATAAGGGAGAAAGTTTATTGGTCACTTGTCGCCTTCTGGATTATTAACATTATCCTTGTCTTAACAGTCTGTGAATTGCTGTGTGCTCCTCGTGAAATCTATAAGCGGTTTTTTGGTAAGCAAATAAAAATATATACATAATACAATACCAGCAATTACTTAAAGAGTGCAATTTCTTTAAATCATAAGAAACAGTACATTGAATATTATCACTGAGATGTTGAAACATATGAACGAAATAAATCATTTCTTTTTTAGACAATGATAACCATCAACTTCCGTTAATGCTGATTCCCCGAGCCCGCTGGGACTGTAACTTGTCACCTACTAGTAAGACTTTCATCGCTCAGCGTGTCATCGTAGTACAAACTGATACCGAGGAGTGTGACACAACCGAGAAATGTAAGCAAGTTCTGAAGGATAAGCAAGTAAGTTTGAAACATTATAGTAAAATTCAGGATGTTCTTTTTTGATTTGTTTTCCAGTCCAAGTATTTACAGCAGTACACATTACACTTTTTAAATATTACAGTGTGTTGTTTCTTTGTTAAAGCGTGAACACGGCTTCCAGCCGTACAATTTCGCGGTCGCACCAACTGGCTTTGTTTATGAAGTTCTCGGATGGAACGAACCCTCGCCGATGTTTCCGGAAACCCCGACAATGGTCGTTGCTTTTATGGGTAATAACATCAAATATTTCTCCAAATATTAGCTTGGTAATTCTGAAATTTCATATAATTAGTGTACAATTTTTTGCTGTACTTAGGAAACTACGAAAATGTGGAGCCAAATTCTGAACAAATGCAGCAACTGAAGATCCTGTTGTCGGAATCGGAGCATTATAAGTACCTGGATAGGTCCTACACCATCAACGGAAGGAAGATAAAAATATTACCTAATAAACTGTTCAAACTCCTAAAGACCTTGAAGAAATATGATTGCGGTAATTCTGATACTGAAGATGTGTTTGTCGATTTTAAGGCCAAAAAATAATTAAAAAACTAAATACTCGATAGCCCTCCTCCTAATGAACAAGAAAAATGCATGACAATGATAGCCTGGTCGTTATTTCGTCCTGACTTAGTTCATAAGTTGCAATTTGATGTAATTTCATGTTTAATGCAATATAATGAATTAGAAGTACATATTATAGTCTCGTCCTTAACTCTATGCTACGAATTATAAAAACTTAAATAATTAAGTTTCTATTGCAATTTGACGCTATTTTCGATTTTTATCAAAAATAAGATGAAGATTTTAGAAAAATATTGTAAACCTATATAAGATTATACTTCATATTTTTGGATTCTAAATCAAAAATACTTTTTAAGTTTCCTAAAGGGTTTCCTTACTAAAGACTAGTTATATACATATTTTGGAAAATTACTTACTTGAATTTATATTTTTGTTGACAATGCTCAACACCCCGTTTTTCTTACACATTTATAATCCTCTAATTATATCTAATAAGAGTTTGTATTGCTATTTTATCTAGATAAGTATACTTCTTATATTATAAGTACGTTCGGAAATAAAAATGCGTATACGAAATTAGTAGGGTACACAATTAACATAACTATATTGACGGACAGACGAAAAATGAGGATTAAGGAATTTTAATGTCATTCCCTTCAAGATCCCACTCCAAAGCTCTGATACCACTCAGAGACTATCAGTTTACGCTCAGAGTCTCTTGATAGAGAGACTAGACAAACAATAAACAGAAAATTTAAGACCAAGACAATTTGTGGCATTATGTTGCTACATAGTAATTGAGCTGGTGGTAAAATATAAAGCCAGTATCCAGGCGGCAATCTGTACTTTATGCCTTGAATTGTATATTGAACTAGCAAAGCAGATAATTTTGAGCAAAAGCGTTTTATGTTGGCGATTGATAAATCAGCGTTATGCGATTGAAGATATAATGAAAGTTCTAAGTATGAAAGCTGGCGAAATTAAAAAGAAATGTCTCATGCAGAGCGATTCTTTATAAAATTAAAACTTTTACTAGAATTGTTGGCTGATGAAGTATGTACTACAATAAGTTTTACAATCGCAAAGATTACTAAGGGTTTCATACTAACTTTATTTTTATTACCCTTTACCATAACTTCCGAAGGCAGATTGCCGCTTTTGCAACTTGTAGTTGTACCCTATTTTTAGGCTATTTATTCTAGTTGTTGTGAGTAGCAGTTGTAGAACCAATATGGAATTATTACTATTATTACTCAGCCCTTCACGTGCATGCATATCCTGATCCGACCTCTTTCGGGTGTATTGTCTTTGCTTTCATCTATTTTGCCTCTTATTTCCATATTTTCCTCAGTTCCCATGGACTTTTGTAAATAAAGTCTTTAAGATGAATGATAATGAAATAGACTCCCATTAATAGGGGCAAAAATTTGCGCACCTATATCTTCTAAATGTCAATTAGCAAATCTCGGAAAGTTGGAATGTGCGTTATGATGAAACCATATGTGTTATGCCCTATGGTTCAATACTAGAGCCCTAAGCCAATATCACACAGTATTTATACTTTAGAATAATAATTATCCTTCTAATCCTTATTATATAAACCCTAAATATGTTATATTATAATATTAAATAAAAATTGACTTGCAATTTAATAATAATGGAATTTAATGTGGTCTA
>DWON01009906.1:0-11108 GCA_018251015.1 Phocides pigmalion okeechobee | reverse complement strand
CGGTTGGGGAGATGTGGTTGCCGGATACACATTATTGGAGGCGACCATCTTAGTCTTCAAGACTAGGAACGCATCCGCGTCCATCCTTTACTAGAACTTCTGATCTATTTGAGATTGGACGTGGTTGTGTGTTGGGCTGCAGTGACCATTTAACATCAGGTGGCCCGTTTCTTACTCTTTCAATAAAAAAAAATATAATGAATAAAATTTCCGCTGATATCGGTTTAAAATGACTTGTAGGAAATGTCCCTAAGCTTTATAGTTTTGTCTTTTATAGGCTCTGATAAGGTTGGACGTGAAAAGTTATCTTAATTTTCATCATCATATAGAAACGATGATCGGTGGTCGAGAGTGCACTTTTTACCCGGGTTTTTTACTTTTTAACAGGTACCCACTGGTTTCTTAATATTTTATCTCTTATACAAATAATAAATAAATAATACTATAAATAATAATTTATTATAACATAAATCTTCAGCGATGTACCATCCTACAGTTGAGTGAATGATTAGGCTTCCGTTTATATTACATAATATTTTGTAGCCAAAACCACAGGTTAAGGTATGACCTTTATAAATATATATATAAAAAGCCTTTCTGTATTCGAAAAACGAAATAGCATATAAAATAACGTTGGTCCCGCGTAGAGCCTGAATTTTCCTGAAGTATAATCGGAAAAACCGACAAAAAAACAACGTGCGTCATACGGTTTGATATATTTAAAGTGCTTACATGGTAGCGCAAAATATTAGTACAGAAATGACTAGTCGTATTATTGTTTGCTCAATGTGTTTCCATAAATTGAGGTACGTGATTGTCAGGTGTTAGTGGGCAGCTAATAGATAACTGTTGTTTGTTTTCGTTGCCTTATATGGGCGTCAAAAATTGTATAGGTCTACTTGTTGTAGTTGTTGCCCGTGGCTTGCTCGCAGAACAGTCGATATATTGAAATTTCAAATTTTTCAACCTCTACTTGACACCCTTAATCATTGAATTTTCAAAATTCCTTTCTTCGTCCTCACAAATATTACGATTGTAGGTTCAGCTGTTTCCGCTATGCCTTAATCTCTGGGTCTCAAAATATCCACTTTTAATATATGTTAATAGTAAGAACATCTATTCAACAATACTTTATACTTATTTTTAAACGCAAAGCTTTACCTATTTATCTTCTATATCAATCATGTATCAAAACCGTCTCGTTCTCGCTTTTCGTAGTGATTTAAATGGTTCCTTGCTTAATCAGGGGTGTATTTACTCCTTTGAAAGGCCCGGACAAAGAGAGAACCCGAATAATCCCAACCCGCCTCCCTGAGTTGACAATACCGTTGGGAGGGTGGGACGTCCCCGTTATATTATGTGATTTCATACTATAAGAAGATACGAGTATAATGCTTCGTCAATTGTGTATAAAAGTACCAAATATCAAATAAGCCTCTTTTGAATAATTTCCATGGCCGTAATTTTTGTATTGAATATAAGTGAATATTGGTACATTAGCTGTTCTCAAGGTTTCGTTAGCGTAGACTTATATATTTCTCTGCATGTCTTGAAAAACGTGAATGTAAAACGTCTTTAACGTTCTAAATTCCTTCCAACTAATGTTTGCTATGCTTTCTTTGGATCCTTCATTGAAGCAAATGTATCATCCTGAAGTTTCAGCTCATCGGTACCTTCAATATGTTTTAGTTAAAAAAATTGGGATCGGTGATATCATAAACTTAAAAGGGTTTTTAAGCATTCTATAAACCTGTATATTATCTAATAAATTTCAAAAGTTACATGATACAGTTAGAACTCATAAAAAGCTTACATTATATAATAATAGTTATAATAAACCTTTTTTTTTTTAAGTTGGGAATGGAAAGTAATCATATAAATTTTCCACACTTTCTAATATTTTCGTCTACAAAAGGTTTTCTACCTTTAATTAACATTAATTATTTTTATATTCGAACTAGTTGTACTATATAATTCTAAAATAAAAGTAGCCTATATTACTTTTTATTACATAAATTATCTGCCAGGGAAAATCCCGTTAAAATCGGCCCTGCAGTTTCATACATAAGCCGGAACACACAGACACGAATATTGTAAAAAATGTTAATTTGGTATATATACCGTATATAAAACATATGCATTTAGTAAAGACGGTTATTTTAGTATCACAAACAGACACTCCAATTTTATTTATTTATATATATGTATACTATTTCGTGCGTCGACTGACAATGAAGAAAATATCCTAAAGGTTCCATTCACTTATTCCCAGATGTCCAGATGGAGTGCAACATTTCAAGGTACTACGCGACGCTTCAAGCAAATTCTTTTTGTGGGTGGTGAAGTTCAATTCGCTCAACGAGTTGGTGGACTACCACCGCACGGCTTCCGTCAGCCGCCTGCAGGACGTGAAGCTCAGAGATGTAGTTCCTGAAGAGGTAACGTACCCTATATTATTAAAACCTTCATATGATTTTCGAGATGTTTGGCTTCTACTCAAGGGAAACAAAGCAGCAAAAAGCGTACAATTAGCTACAGATACAGAAACGTTAACTAACAAAGATCGATAGTTTGTTGATCAATCAGCTGTTGTAACTTGACTGATTCAATATAAAGATAAAATACAGATTCCTAATAAAGCCTAATCATGTATTGATTTATCAATATCTGTACCAGGTGACAATACATGATGATTTATTCAAATCAAAGAGGCCAACACTTTGGTTTTTCTGTCATGATCCATCAACTTTAGGAACGTTTGATAAATCAATATATGAAATACGAAGAATTGGGGAAACCAAAAGTCTATTGATCTATTAGATTTTGAAACCCGGTGAATCAACAGCATCATCTATATATCTAAAATATAAAAGTCTTAGTAAAGCCAAATCATATAATGATGTATTCGTTTTTTGAGCATTACATAGAATGAAAATGGAATACGGAAACCTTGTAAGTACAAATCCTCTGGATATATCAGCTTCTGGAACCTGGACAAATTAACAATTCAAATGTGAAATACTAATTCCTAATAAAGGCAAATCATATTTTGATCTATCATCTACGGAACCTCGATATTTAATATTACCAAGGATAAACCAGCTTAACTATGCTTTCTAATCATGGTTTGCTATAATGATGGAATCTCTTATAAAGTCCTACTTTTTAAAACAACGACACCATTTACCAAAAGATCAAATTTAAGAAATTTTTCAAAGTCAATATATGTCATGTTTTTCAGTTAATTATTTTCAGTATACGTCGATACTGTGTTCCGTTGCTGAAGGACCGTATTCTTGACTTAACTATTTGATTGATCTTTTAATAAGTGCTAGAAGTACAGTTTGCTCGAGTTTGTACAACGGGTGCTCTCTTAGGTGAGAGGTGTGTCGTAAGAATCAGGAATAGCAATGAGTTTCTATACGGCCTCAGACAGGATTTCAGTTCTATCTAAGGTTCATGGTTCTATAGGCTGCACTGACTGCTTACCATCAAGTGACCTGGAAGCTCGATTGCTTTTCTTTTAATATAATAGAAAAGTGATGGAATGTTAAAGGTCATTCCACTAATAGTAGTCAGTAGGTGTTTGTTACATCATTGATTTGATTTCAAATAGATATATGCCTCTTGACTACGTTTAATTCGTTTGACATCTGACTAATGCATTCCATGTTCTCTTACGTTGATTTCCGTTGAAGATAAACATGACTTATTGTTGTATTTGGTGGGACAACATATCAATTAGCAGTTTCAATATTTGGTTGCACGTCAGATTTGAAATTCAATGCAAGGAGGTTAGATAATATTCCTATATTATCTCATAATTGTTGGTGGCCTAGGTAACCTTCAATGCTGCTCCAATACAGCTTGAAGGAGGAAGATACTGATTAGGAGGTAACGGATGTTTTCATATCACCTTAAATTTCCAACACATTTCCGACGATAACTTCTTGATTTATCAATGATAAAAACTCTCCGAAAAAAGGTAATGCGATGGTATATAGCCACTAGTGGTCACCCATCCCACTTTCGACCATGCCCAGTGTTGCTTAGTTTCGTAAGTGTAGTCGCAGTCCGAGCTAAGACACTTTTTGTTTTAGGTACTTGTAGTTCAATTTAATTATATTTTATTTCTCTAAATACCAAGATAATAGTCACTTGCGCTAGTCGCTTGACGACAAATGACTCACTATCAGAATGTGTAATGTATACGGTTCTTGTAAACGTCACCTTCATTCCACCGGCCGGGTAATTAGGTGTTGAGTAATTTTAACAAATGCGGAACAAGCTTTAATTCAAATTTGTACAAAAATAATTTAATAACTGGCCTCTATGACTAGTGATTAAAGATCTGTTAGAGGGCGTTAATTCATTACGTGAGTTGATTTTTTTGACTCCTAATCTTGGTGAGATATCGTGAGATTGGAGTCATCCCAAGTAATCTCACGTGTGATATTTTAAATGTATTTTTTGCATAAATAAGTTAATCATTAGCCGTATGTAATTAGAGAACCACGTTTTATTTATTTAGCTTTTCTCGCATTTTAGAGTGTTTCTTGATAGAAAAAAGTGATATTTACTGACACCCCCATCTCCACGCAAAATTTAGCTCGACTACCATCCCCCTACATTCCCCTCCTCGCATAAGTAATGGATACACCATATTATGCTGGAAGTATTTTAGATTTCATTCCTATCCTGGACAGTTGAGTAATGAGTGTTTTTGGTGTCTTGGTGTAAAACTATCCGGTACATATACTTACATATTCAGAAATATGTGTATATTTATCAAATACCTGGTTACTTATTAGATTTTGCCTAGTGCCTAGTTTGGGATCCCTATTGTGTTGTCCTAAGATTTATGTTTATTTGTGGCCGTTCACTTGCAGAAATTCAACAGTATTAAAATATTAAAATACATAGACATTTTTAGTATGTACATATTAGTATATATTTTATAAAATGAAGCATTAAACGAGTATGCAGACCATCTGGTGGTTAGGAGTGTATGCGGATCCTGGACAATCTGTACCCAACTCTATACAGAACAGGAGATCCAGTTGATGTCCATGACAGATAAATTGCTACTCCTGAGGACTAATACTGTCTAGTCGCATATATAATTAAACCGACAACTACAGCTTACCACCAAAACGAAAGCATTACTTCATGATAGAAATGAAATGAGTGGTAGTACCTTCCCAATAATACTACCAGCTATAAACTAGATGGCGATACGACGTAAAGCCTTTCTCTGCTACCATATCCAGCAGAGAAAGGTTCACGTCTGTTCCTTCACCTCATAAACGAGGCACCATAATCCTTAGACTGACGTGACCCCTTGTGGGTTAGCTGCTATGAGGGAAGCCAGTTGCCAAGTTGGTCTCATATGGCAATCATTAATATATAAAAATACTTGTGGTTAAACTAGACACAGAGAGACAAGACAGAGACTGAGATAAGAACCTTAACCCTTTCCCTGCGGCGCGCGTACATGAGGTCGGGACAGTATTACTAAACTGGATCTTATTTGCCTAGAGTGAAGATACGCCGACAATTTACTGAAATATTGTATTTGTTATCATCCGAAAAACATTTACGAATACGCAGACCTTGTTTCCTCTCGCAGTCTTGTAACTCTGACGTAAACACAGCACTTTTCTTCGACCGTAATCCCTACAAATGTCGGTACAACACAGAAGAGCCGCAAGCGCGTCGCGCCCAGAATTATACAGCAGTGTTGCCGCAAGGAAAGTGTTAAGAAAATGTTGAGTATTGCAAAAATACTCATAATAACGAAATAATTAATGAAAAATAAGTCTTATTTTGTCTTTCGTCGCGATAAGAACGATTACTAGTATGTTTTAATTAATTTTGGGTGACATTCGCCCGTATCTTAAGGTTATTAGTTCAGTTGGACAAAGAAATGACAACAATCCCCTATAATGATCTGTAAATAATAAAAATTAATTGTTGCTTGAGCTATTTCAATTATAATAACGTCTGTGGAAAGCTGTGAAAATATCTGTCTGCTTAAACATAATTTTGGCAAAAACGGAGCTAAATGTCTAAGTTAATAATCGAAGTACAGTAGAGGCAGAAAATCTTGCGATATTATTGGTATACATATATTTGTATACTATTAATAATGGGATTTTTTTAGTATCGTTTATGATTCAGAAGGGAGCTGCCCCATTTGACAAAAATAGCGCTTTAGTGTAACAGTTTCCAGTGACGATATAAAGAAACTATCTGTAAAAATTAAGATCGATTTTGAAAAAACTTCAGAATTCACACTCCAAAGTTAATATCTAATAAAGTTTGTTTGGTGAGGTATCATAATCGCTTTCGATAAAAAAGGTGTGGCAGCAACCATTTATTTTGTAGGCATACAACTTTGCCGTCAGAGGTTGACGCATTTGTGATCTACTTAACATTTTAACTGCGGCGCGGATATATATGATCGGGACAGTAATGCGGGAGGCGGCCCTAAACTGGAGCTTATTTCTCTTGACTGAACATGCGCTGACAATTCACTAAAATGTGCCGGCTAAGTGCGGTGTGATTCAAGGCATGCAGGTTTAGTCTGGATGTTTTCCGTGATCACTAAACAAAGTGATAATTAAGTTCTAAAACTCACATAACTTCGAAAACTTGAAGCGAGTGCCAGAGATTTTTAACCTCGAATTTTTGTGTGGAAGGAAGAATGAAATGGAAGAAGAATGAATGAATGGAGGAAGAATTTAAAAAGAGTGCCGGGGGTTTTTTTCCGCCGGCTTTTTTCTCCCGGTCAACCTTAGCCAACAGGGCGGTAAAAGCCGATGTACTGATTTTACACTGTACCCTTGACGTTCATTAAATCTCTCTTATGTAAATACCTTACAGTGAAATAAAATATTTGAATTTGAAATTTGAATTATTTTAACATAGTAGTTAAACTAAGTAGCTACTACTGCTAAATAAGTTACAACCTTCGTAGTAAGCTTTATTTACTTGCAAGTACCTAAGCTGGGAATTGTTTTGTTTGGCACGATCAATCATTTAGCTAAGTAAACAGTTTTAGTAGCAGATTCGAAAAGCTTTCATTGCCACAAGGACGTAAGTGGCATACTAGCACGAATATTGATCGCGACTTTGCCCGCGAAATATGTATAATTGGATAAATATTTAACTATAAAAGCCAAACAAAGACTATAAAATGTAAGCTATAATTACTTTTGATCATTGCTCAGTTGCAATATAATATATATAGCGTGATAGTACATAACAAGACCACTGGTGCAGACTCTTTGTGTACAAAATTTGAGAGAGATTAAAGCAGTTTTCGTGTTAAACAAACAAACAAAGACAAACAAACTTACAACTTTTTACTTACATAATAGTAAGTTGTAGAGTACTGGCTCGATAAACTCTAGTAAGTGAAATATGAATATAGTTACAAATTATTGGTCACATACATACCGCGGGTATCTCAATAACATAATGAATAATTATTGCCTCAAGAGTTAAAGAATTAAAGCCGCAAATTAACATGTACTCTCTACCTCATATTAAGTAGTAATTGTCGCTCAGAAACATAAACACATGTAACCAGCTCTATATGGAATAGTTTTCTGGAATCAATCACATAATCACTCTTGAGGCGTATGTCAGTTGCTTTACTGTAGTTCAGCCGGGGAAGTCCCACCGCCGCTCTCATAATCCGCCGTAAAACATTAGTTGTATTTTGGGTGAAGAGTTGCGGTTACCGGCTACACTTTGAAGCGTGGCGACTGTCTTAGTCCTCAGAAGTAGCAACGCATCTATGTTCGAGCTCAGATAAGATTTCGGTCGTGATTGGGGTTGTACGTGGATGTTTATGGGTTGCGACTACCCAACATCAGCCGGTTTACCTGCTCGTTTGCTACTCATCTCAAATAAAAAACACGTTCTGTTAGAATGACACTTCATGAAACGTTTTTTATTACTACTACCAGGCTACATACAAGACTTATGGACTAACTCTTCGACGACTGGTGACTTTCGACTAACGACTATTAACTTCGACTAACTACGCCACACGCTCTATAACAGCGCGCTCTACTTGGACTAATTGCGCCACTCGCTCTTGGTCTCTATATGATGTAAAACCACATGGTTGCAAAAAGAACGCTAATAGGAATACATTGAACATAACAGTTTAAACCGTACCGATTGTACCATTTGCGAGTATGATAATGATTACATAACATAATGATTATGGTATTTTATCCTGAATTTATGTGTGACCGGACGCAAACAGGCCTCAACCGAACGTAACCTCAATACCATTATAAGGCGCTTGTTCTCCAGTGGTGGCGGTATTTGCTGTGTAACGAGAGATTATTGGAATACGGCGCAAACAGAGTTATTTTTGTTGCTTTTATCAGGGTCAGAGCGCGCTACTATTTACACAGACCGCGGTTACCATGGCCCGTAACGTTCGTATACATCTGTTCGATAGATACTCTGTGATTGTGATGTCCATATGGGACAGTCGTTTACTAAGCTCTTCGGTAAACAAAGGAACTGTCTTTCGTTATATTATGCTTAATGTTATAAGTATTTTTGGAGTTCCGTAGCCAAATATAAAGATTTACAAAACTACATACAATACAAAGGTGGTGGTGGTTGAGTTATAGTTAGATCGGGGAGGTACCATGACAGTCCTCATAATCGATCGGGACAGGATTTGTATTTCAGATGGAGAGATGACATTGCCGGACACACTAGTAAACTAACTTAAAAATAAAACAACTATCTTAGACCTCAAGAATGGCAGAGCGTCTACATACGACCTCAAATATTTGAGGTTGTTTGAATGTCCGTGGGCTACAATGATTACATAACATCACGCGTTTTATTTTCAAAATATGTTGGAACTCCGGAGGCCTAAATTGGTTGCCTCGAATGTAAGGGTAACTGGTAACCGTTCCTCTTCAACCGGTACACAATTCTTTACAACAGATTTTGAAGGCAGCTGTGGAACCTCCCCTGTCGAAAAATAGTTCAACCATCTATATATTACCTCACATATCATATCAGCCGACAACCGTACCTTTCTACCGAACTACAGTTTTGGTTTTGGTTTTTAATATTTATCCCTTATTATTAATTGTTTTGTCTGTAATCTTTGTAACAATATTATATTTAATTTTGGATAAGGAAGGAAATTTGTGTTTATAAATCAAAAAAGTTTTATTCAGTTATTATTAAATTATTTGACATCTTTAAAATACCAATTTTCATGAATGATTACCATGGAAACCTATCTACGTTGCTGTCTGCTCAGTAAAACTGACTGCGCCCCTCATACGTTTGTTCGGGTCAGCGTTGCGGGAGGCGGCACTAAACTGGTGCGTATTTTTCTAGACTGAAGATGCTCTGAAAACTCACTGAAATATTGTATTTTCTAGCGTCTGTATATCATCTATGAATACATAGACATAATGTCCGCCCCAGTCTTGTAGCGCCGACGTTATCACAGCACTTTCGTACATCCGTAATCCATACAGATTTGCATGTACAACACAAGTGTGTACAAGCCGCAAGCGCGTTTGACCCGCAGTACACAGCAGTGTTGAACGGCGCAGGGAAATTATTAAACAAAGACAATGAACGTAAACACGGTACGGTTGCTGTGATTTGGAGGAGTTCGATTCTATTCGATTCTAAAGCCTCTACTTACAGAAATAAATCAAGTTTGCTCAATTCTTATATTGAATAAAGAAATGCGAAGTCCAATATTTTTACAGTGTTTTGTTTACAGTTGATCAGTGTTGTTTTGTGAACAGATCTATTTTAAAACTCTGTTACTTTGTAACTTATGCATACAATATGTGGGATACAGGACAGAATCTTGTATTTTATTCATGAATTCTGAATCCTGAGTCCACATAAACAAACTGCTTTTTCACCAGCCTACATTTTGGAATAACGAATAGGAGGTAGTTACTTAAATTTATTATCATACCTAGTTTCACCTTGACCTAGACGGTCTGCGCGTGTAGCGCGTCACGCAGAGTTCAGGATTCGAATACCGACTAGGTGTACCTATATATAAAAATAATTTAGATATCCGTTCTGGGTCTGGGTGTTTCTGTGCTCGCCTTTGGTATCCATGAAAGAAAAATGCTACTGATCTCTCATAATTTTGTGAAATTAAATTTTTATTGATAATTAAATATAACCTGCTTTTACTGTGGAAAGGAAAGAAAATGTAATAAAGAAACCTACCCTGAAAGCCTGGTTTATGCGAGTAGCATTCATTGTGAAAACCCGCGCCGGTTATTAAGTTTTTAATGGATTGAAAATATTCCTATAGACACGCCTTTTATGCTTTACATGGGGGCACGCAATACTCCCAAAGGAATTTTCGAAAATATAGAAATATTGCCATAAAACCTAAAAAAAAGGAAGACTTACTAGAAATTAATAATATGAAAAAGGAAGAACAATAATAAATAATTTCATTTTATTTTTTCTTCAAAACAAAGTCGCAATGGATAGGGAGGAATAAAAAATATGGATTTACAACTTCTGTGGATTGGCGTGCCCCATAAATAGAAGTGACAAAAAAGCCTGCCTATAGATATGTGCATACATACATACGCTCAAAGATTATGAGCAGCACAAGTTTTCTTTATTTCGTATGAACATTTGAAATACATAATATGGCTTCAGCAAGCTTCATACTTTGTAGATAATCGGTTAACGTACTTTAAACTTGCTACCAGTCGATTGCGTGGTTGCAATGGGATTATGTTGGTTCCCTGCACTTTCCGTACTCGCGTGTCAATTGTTTGTCATGCAAGTGTAAGATTATTACGCGTCAGTAGTGGGATGGGTGTCCGTTCGTGATAAATTTGAGTCAATCCTAGTGCTGCAAAATGCACGTTAAGGAGTCGATCTCTTTTTTATTTATTAATGGTATTGACACTTTCCCTGCGGCGCAAAACACTGCTTTGTATTGCGCGTCGCAACTGTGTTGTACGTACAAAATATGTATTATTATTTTTTATTATGAAAGAGTAAGAAACGGGCATGCAGTCCACCTGATGTTAAGTGGTCACTGCAGCCCATGGACAACC
>DWON01009905.1:0-11109 GCA_018251015.1 Phocides pigmalion okeechobee | reverse complement strand
TCTAGAGAGGGTATCAATACATAAATAATAACAACTTGTCAAGATACCGAGAACTATTGAAAAAATTCGACCTTTTTAATGTTCCCCTAATTGTGCCGATGTGTGCATTTTAGCATGAACGGTTAACCACATAATTTAAATAATTGTGTTTTACATTTTCGTATCGTGTAATTTTGTGCTTTTGCGATTACAAACAATGAATCTTGAGAGAGGTGATTGCTCGGTACATTTACTTAAAATTGTGGCAACTAACTTAGTCCGCATTAGTGGCAACGTACATATATGTATGTGATCTCAGATATGTTCTTGGCCCTGGATCATGGACAACAATTATCATTTAATACCTCGTCTGAAGTTCTTCTAACGTTAAAACTAGTTTTCTTTATAATGAACATCCAGAAATGTAACGATCATAAAGGACAGTACAGCTCCCATCAGCTTCGTATATCTGTTTTACCGCACTCTACTCACTCTAAATGTTTTTCAGACACACACAGATGAAATGCCGTTCCGCTGCGAATTCTGTGCGCGACTGTTCAAGCACAAGCGGTCGCGCGACCGCCACGTTAAACTGCACACCGGCGATCGCAAGTACCGCTGCGCACACTGTGAATCTGCTTTCTCTAGAAGGTAATGTATCCTACACACAAAGAACGTGTTTATTTTATGTAAAAACTACACTATCTGATGTTGAATATTCGCTAGAGCCCATGAACTATCCACATACAAATTGAACCTTGCCGCATGGTCTCGGGCCAACGGGCATGAGCACGGCTCCCTTTAGATTGTTTAGGCTTTCTGATCCGCTTGTAAGTGGAGCCGGCAACCGCACCTCTCTAAAGGAAATGGAAGCTTGAAGCAACTTTTGTAACGTGAACGTTATTACGCCCTATAAGGGCGGCTATGGGATTTCTCTTGTCGAGCTATAGGTCTGCAAGTTATAAGCCCCATAGGCGCCGTCATGGGGCAGCTTGGGATTCCTAGTCGAGCTACAGTTCTGCGGGCCATAAGGCGTTCCAAAATGAGATGGTATGATAGTCTGATGGTTCCAAGCAATGTGAGCTGATAGAAGCTGTAAGGTTCGATTGGTAAGATACGACAAACATATCCGTGTATAACGTGAATTTATTCTGACTTTTCCATGAGTAGGGCTTAGTTACATATTAGGTGACTATTTTAGTCGTCAGGAGAAGTACTACATCTGTTAATATCAGACGGTACTGAAATCCTGTGTGAGGTTGAATATCTATGTGCTGCAGCGACCATTTAACATCGGAGACCTGTACTCTCGCTACATACAAATACATTACAAATACATTAATATAAAATCTAAGTCCTTCCAAGTAGCAAGACATGAGATTGCCTACGAGTCACTTACAGATGTCAAGACAAGTTTAATATCTGATGAAGGGCATGCCTATTTGCTATTTGTATAAGGTGTATAATATACTTAAGCATCGATTGGTAGGATTTTGAAATTAACTACTACTAGTATATCTAATCTAAATCTGGATGCTTATACACTTATTTTTTATGTAATTTTAAGTTTTCCGAATAAATGGAAAAATAATGAATGAACGCATCAACAATCAACAGACGCAATCACAATGGGGTTGAGTGAAAAAAATATTTATTGTGATTTAAGTTTTCGTTCATGATCTATAAAAACGTTTTCATCTGTATTCGCTTTGTAAAATTTCGTTTATTTCATACATAGAATTAGAATCTTGTCCAAAGTTAGATAAAATTCAATTACATAAGTAAAGTAGATATTAGATTCGTAGCCGGTTATCTAACAATCAGTTTAACTACGAATTCGTATTTTGCTTTATAATGAGTAATAGCTCAACTAAAAAGCAACTTAATCCTTCTCTCGGTGCTATTGTGGCTTACGTGTACTTTTAAGAAGGTTCTTGAGAGGTGCGTGTATGACAATGACCACACATCAAGATTGATCACCGCTCTCGGTTCACAAAGCCACGGGCACGGGACGAAGCGTCACCTTTTTCGTCACCTCGCCGCGGTCACGTGACTAATTCCACGCAATTTGGCGACCCAACGTTCAGTCGTCGAGTGAAAAGAGATGATGCGCTGACAAATGGCGTCGAGGGTCTCACAAAAATAAAATAATGGCCCGTACCTAAAGCGGCGCGGCGAGCGCGGCCATTAGCGGAGGTGTTTGGGCGAACGCCTCTATTCTGTAGTTTGCGTGAAAAGCCTCTTTGTTAGTTCTGTTTGGTCCGTGCTTTATGTGGCCACTTATGTCTCATATGACAAATTGTTTTCTTCGCTCACACAAAGACGATTTATCTTATTCAATTTTAAATTCTTACTCCGATGTTTTTGAGCTATTCAGTCTCTAGTAGGCATACAAATTGACTTTGAAGTCTTATTAAAAGTAGTATACAAAAATACTGAATTTATTGAATCGGTCACTGGATAATTTATAAGACTATAAAACTTTTACTTTTTAGAACTCACTAAAGATTGAGTTACAGATTAGTTCTTAATCTCTACGTGATAAGAGGAAGTCACTGTCAGAGCAATTACCTGTTAGCTTTATAGATGAATTATTTTAGTGAATAAAGACACTTTTTATGTTAGAAGATTAGAAAACGAGCATGCAGGCCACCTGATTTTACACACACGTATAACTTCAAACTACATCTTGTTTGCTGCTGTACGTAGATGCATTGCTACTTTTGAGGACTGCGATGGTCGCCTTACTTGTATGTACTTAAGCGGAAACTAGGCTTCACGAACCGATATATAAAAGCTGCTGCATGGCGGTTTATGAGGGTGGGGTTGGTATCCTCATTTGAATTATTCCGTTTTACCATCTGCTACACACTTGTAGTTTCCTAGTTGTAGTGTTATTTTATCACCTAACATTGATTTTCGTATATTTTTATTGAAAGATGGTAAATATTGAACTTGTGTAATGTATATGCTAAATTATTTCAGTGATCACTTGAAGATCCACATGAAAACGCACGACAACCAGAAACCCTTCCAGTGTACTGTTTGCAACCGGGGATACAACACGGCGGCGGCGCTCACGGCGCATATGCAGGGCCACAAGCGGGACCGGGAAGGACGCGACGCGGACCGGAGACGTGCTCTGCGGTGCCTGCGATGCGGAGACGCTTTCCGACGTCCGGACATGCTTCAGGTAATTGTCTGGTTAAATATACGTAATTAGAAACGTTCAAAAGGAACGGTACTTAAGAATATATTACGGTGATTGCGGTACCGGTATAGATACACGCAGGGTCACTATGCGTGGACCTTCCATGAGAGGTCCACAATGCTTATAAGGTGGAGATATCTTCCGAAGATAAGATCTCAGCGTGTAACTTTTTATTTAAACATGCGTTAGTGCAGGTATCACTTAATAATTCGAATTTACTTATGAATTTTAAGTTAATTTTAAAGAGAATTGCTGAGGAGTGCAACGCATTTACATATGAGCTCAGACAGAACTTCAGTCCTGATTGCCTATGCGTCCATACGCATAGGCAAACATCCATATGTTCACAGACTGAAGAGACTATCTAACATTAGGTGGCCTACATGTTCGTTTGCATTAAAATACATTTATGCGAAAAGAAGTCTATGCCTAAGATTAAAAGATTATAAATTATGCACGAATGTTTACGTATAGTTTTAAGTTATATAATTTGTTTTCAGGCTCATATGGCAAGTGCACATGGTACGGAAACGACCTCAATGACTCCTCCTCGCAGAGTAGCTTCTCAACCACCACCAACTCTATTGGCCTGCATATATTGCACTCGTGATACCTTCACAAGCATGGAACAATTGCAGCTTCATGTGCGCGCAGCTCATTCTGCTCTTTTAAACGGAGAGAATCCTGCACAGTCTTCAGTGGAACAACCTGCTCCCACCGACTTGAGCCGAAGAGGCTCGGATGATGCTCCAACCGTAAAGCGGCCGCGACTGAGTTCTGGCAACACGACACCCCAAACTGCCCTCTCACCAAGCACGCTATTATGTAACCAGTGTGACGCCGCTCTTCCGGATTTTGAAGCTTTCCGAGCTCATTTAAAAGGCCATTTGGAGGAAGGAGGAGAATTGTCTCGCTCAAGTCCAACACCGTGTTTGCACTGTGGAGCAACTTTCGCGGATGCAGCGGCGTCTGAGCGCCATCTCGCCGCGCATTATCTCGCCGTGTCCTGCGAGTACACATGCCACAGCTGTGCACGCAATTTCGCTGCTCCGGACGATTTGCAGAAACATCTTTTTGATTTACACGCACATCATCTTTATCGCTGCTCGCTCTGCAAGGAGATATTCGATTCGAAAGTTGCCATCCAGGTAGGTAATTTATTCATTATTTTATTTGTATAGGTAGGTAGGTATTTGTATAGGATTATACATATTTTATATTGATTTAAAAATTCGATTTTTATTCATTATTTATATCACAACATCAGTGCCGTCTATTTAGCTAAATGAGATTGACTTATTTCCCCGACATTCAAACAGGGATGTTTGGGGTCCATTTGTGTTTGTTTGTCTGTTTGGGGTATCATAGCTCTGAATTGTATGGACCGATTTAAATGCAGGTTTTCATTTTAACTTCCTTAAATGAGTATCAAAGAGTAAAAAATGGAAATGGGTAATTATTTTTTATTTAGAAATGTATGTTCTTAACGTTTGATCCTATTAAAATTTGAGATGTAAATACCAACCACCCTTTAAGTTAAGAGTAACAGGAGATGCAATTTCTTTAAAGCTTGTCTTATTTTTATTCAAAGTACATTTATTGTAAAAAAAAGTTCAATAACAGTTTTCAGGTTTTGAGGTCCACACTAGGATACCTGGAATCGCGAGTTCCATTGGTTGGATATACACGGACATATATACAGACTTTACATATTTAACATTGAACTAACACTATTTCAGGTACACTTTGCAGTGGCGCACAGCGGCGAGAGCAAGGTGTGGGTGTGCAGGTCGTGCGGCGCGGGCGGCGGCGCGTTGCGCTCAGAGGCGGAGGGAGCGGCGCATGTGCGCGCGCGGCACGCGGCGGCGCGTTGCGCATGCGGCGCCGTGCTGCCCGGCGCGAGGGCTCTCCGTGCGCACGCCGCCGCGCACCACGCCTATCGCTGTCCCGTGCCTACTTGCGCTGATTCTTTCGCTGTACAATACTTGCTCGAGAGGCACATGCAAGCGCACCATGCCGTCGCGCAACAGGTAGGCGGTGTTGCAATATATTGAATTACGAGAAGTTTTAAAAATATAAGTATGCCATACTGAATGGTTTGTTATTCTGTAGTTTTAATAAAAAGATAAAGAGAATGTACTTTCCGGCTTATTTATATATCAGGAGACTTTCATAGCTCTCAGAAGGAACGATGCATTTTAGATCGACTCGTGAAATGTGGGCTCATGTTGTATATAGAATTAGTTTCACATGTCCATGACTTCACATGTCATCATATGGATTACGTGCATGTATTGCCTTAAATATTGGGAGAAGACAAATTTCTATAGTTCTTGTTGTCCACTTTAGTTATTTTTTGAAGGAAAACACAATGAATAATATTTGAACATTGCAAAACAAGAAGTGAAAAATTACAAAAACCTTGAGCATTCAATAAATTATCTAATCAACCACCCTAGACTTCAGATTATTAATGAAGTAGGTTACATTTGAAATAAAACCACGACAAACAACAAGTGTGTGTCAATTGCGGAAATAAATCTAAAAGCAGGCATTAGAGTTAAACAACTGGTTAATATCTTTCAGGCTCTCAACGGGGAGATGATTCGAGCAAAACGAACAGAAAATAACAACGCAGTAGACGGAGATGGCGCATGTTCGCCTTGCATCACGGGATCTGAGGGCAGCGGCGCGCCCGAGGAGCGGCGGCGAAAGAACGGCGCCGTGGCGCTGCAGTGCGCTTACTGTGGCGAGCGCACGCGCAGCCGCGCAGAGCTCGAGGCGCACACCCGAGCGCACTCGGGCGCGGCCGCCGCTCGCCACAAGTGCCTCATCTGTGACGAAGTCCTGCCGTCTGCCGCTGTCCTTGCTGAACACAAGTTGACTCATTGCAAGGTAAACGCAAATCTATAAATATTATAAATCAAAGTCCCCCGTCACGTATATCTGTCTGTTCGTAATAAACCCAAAAAGCACTAAACGGATTTTCTCAGTTTTCAAAAACAGGTAGAATGATTCCTGAGGAAGGTTTTGGTGCATAAGTTAAGTTTTTTTTGTAAATTGGAAGATAAATTAAATAGTTAAATTCAATGTAGCAAGTCAGTCGTTGTTCGATATACACGTTTCTAATTGTTAGACTTTGCAAGTAGGTAATGACTAGATCCATGTATGAAAGCAAAATAATGTAAGTAAACATAAACTCTTATACCTGAGCGAAGCTGGGCCGGGTCGCTAGTTTTATTATAAACTCTATGCTTGGTCATTGTCTCGTTGTACTCTGTGTATATTGAATTGTGTTATGAAGAAGCTCCGTTATCAAGTCTATTCGCGTATAGCTTTGGCTGAGTGAAAACCAATGAGATGATAATGAGATGTAACTCATTACTTAAATTTCTCTTTACCACACTGCCCTATTACAGTTTGGCAAAGATACGAGTTAGTTACTGTGGGTACTTGGTTGGGTACTGTTACCTGGCCGACGTTTTGAGACTGTCCATGAAGTCTTCGTCAAGATTTAATGACTGCTATTTATCGATAACAACCGGATTTAAATGCCTAATGTGCCCTCTGAACGACGAAAGTGCGTATGAACTACTTGTAGTATGTGTATGCTACTTGATAATCAAAACTTGTAACTTTCGACATTGTTTGTTTGGATGCGCGAGTCTTATTTTTTTCTATTTACTAAATCAAATTAACTAATCATTGTTAAAATACTCTCAATTATACTGCTACTACTGTTTAAATTTTCTGCTGTTATTGTGTTTGCTTTGATCGATGATTGTATTAGTAAATAGGAAAAATTGTATTACAGGTAGTAGCCGGTGACACTTGTGCGAGATGTAGATCCAGACTTCCATCAGAAGAAGCTTTCCTAAATCATATGGCGCGTCATCACCCTACTCTACCTGCGCCATGCGTTATTTGTCGCCAAACTCTTGCTTCAGAAGCGGAAGCACGACTTCACGCTCGTTTCCATCTTAGACCGAATGAAGACGAACAAAGGTGTGCTATATGTCTTAGAGCCCTATCAGAGAATGAGGCAGGAGAAGGTGCTAGGGCTTGTTCGTCTTGCTATGCACGCCACGCCGCTCCGAGGGCCCCGCCGTCCAGTGATCACGATTGCAGACTGTGTCGGCGGACACTTGGTTCACCGACTAGTCTCCAGGCTCATCTCATTGAACATACGTTCGCCGGTATAGGAGCATTTACTTGTTACTTATGTCAAGCCGTTTTCACCAGCGCCGCAGGTCTGCAACGACATCTACCAGAGCATGCTGCTGCACCCAGACCATATGACTGTGGTAGGTGTGGAGTTAAATTCTTCTTCCGTGCAGAATTAGACAATCACGCATTTGTTCACCTCGAGGAAGCGGAGCTAGCTCAGAGAGCATTTTACGAGGCGTACGCGCGGGGCGCAGCTTCCGCTTGGGCAGCCCTGGCGCCGCCGGAACCGGCATCCCAACCTCCTGTATCCACGCCTACTCCTACAGTAACCGATTTCCCGGTGAAGCGAGAGCCCGAAATTAAGGAGGAACGCAATACAGATGAATATATCGAAGTGTCATCGCCCCCGCCCCCGCAGCCGCCGCCCGCTCCCTCCCCCGCGGCGGTGGTAAAACTGGAGAAGGTCGAAGAGGAGTGATGGAGAAGCCTGATGAACTTTATCGTCCGTAACGCGGTTCTCTCGCCCGCTGCAATATTAGATTACGTCCCAGTTAACTATGCCGTAGTTAGTTACGTTTAAACTAATTTTACTTGTTGACTTTGTGCGTTTAGAACGCTATATTAGGTATAAATAGGCCGTAAGTTTCTATCGTTTATGTTGGTCAGGAATTGTATGTTTTGTAATATTTACACGGCTATTTGTATAGATTGTTAATTTAATAAATTAATACGATATGTTAAGCCTTCATCTAACCTTAAGTTCCAGTTTCGTTTTCCTTCATTTGTTATTTATGAAATATACATGGTGATAATAAATATATTGTGTTATTTAAAATGGTTTGGACATGATTTTAAGCAATAAAAAAGTAGTTATCTGCTGTTCTTCATGGGTTTTTTTATAGTTTTGCCCATAAATTGTAACAAATTTGATGCGGTAGTGATTTAAAAAACATTTTTTTTTATTATTCTTATTTTGAAACAGATACTAACCGTATAAAGTTTCCTCATGCTGAATACTTAAACTCAGTAAAAACAGTAGGAAAAAACAACAATAAAATATTTTTGACGTCATAACACTATGTATTACTGTTATAAAAAATAATAACGAGGTTATATATTCTTATGACGTCAAATATTGTTTTTTGTTGGTTTTTATATCTTGTTGGCTGTGTGATACTAAAAAGGACTTCTAGCAGAATGAATTAAAGTACATAATTTATTATCAATAACTCTTCATAAGGTTACATAATTATTTATCACGATAGTGAATAGGTTTAAAATAATACAAAATTAGTTGAGTAGTTACAGCTAATATACAGAATTATTGTGGTATAAAAGTTTACGTTCATTTCAAAACATATCATCAAATAGTTAAAGTATTCAAATAGACTCAATGAACACATAATTAGGTAATCAGTACTATTTACACGTACTAATAGCGGTGTGGGTACAACTATACAAATATATATGTATTTATATAAAAGAGGGTAGTGACTGTTAAATAGAGATAAACACACAGCCGAAACCGGTGACCCCTAAATCTAATTTTTGCGGATCTTTTATAGCGCAAATTACCACTTAAAATTGGAAGTGCCATCCCTAAGTACATAAGACAGAGCTCAAAATATTGTGCAAGCAAAACCGCGAGCAAATTCTAGTAATTATATACTGATTGAACATAGTTGAATAAAAACCCCGTTACATAACATAACCAATATTATGCTTACACAAGCCTATACGCATATATTTGCAACTGATATAATACCAAAAAGTGTGTGTGTTGTGTCCATTGAGTCTATTTGTTTGTATAATATAAATAATAAGACAGCTTAGCGGCTAATATGATCAAGTTATCACTAAGTGGCGGCAACTTGCTGCTGTATCCAAGGCAGTAGAGCGGCGACATTGACGTATGCGGCTGGCACGTTGGCATTCGCACAGCCAAGCCCCCATGCCACCAGCCCCACTACCACCCATTGTCCGCTCACCTGGCAGACCAGACCTGAGCCACCGTCACCCTGGAAATATTTACAATTTATCAAATTAAATCTGAGAGTCTAATTGTTAAGATTCCGACCTTGCACTCGAGGAGTCCGGGATTCGAATGCCAGAAACGTATCTCTGATTTTTCGAAGTTATGCCTGTATTCAAAATTAATTATTAGCGAATGAAGACATCGTGATACCTACGAGTTTTCCTTTCAATTCTCAAATATTCACAACTGGTGCACTTAGAGGCATAAGACCTAAAATCTTCTCATTTTGAAAGAAAACCGAAGCCCAACAGTGAGACAGTGATGAGTGGATGATAAAATGCAAATACGAATGAGCTCGCACTCCAAATGATGGTAAGTAATCTTAGCTGGCTCAAGAAAATTAAAGCTTCGGCGATTACTTCAATTGTACATATAATAAAATATAAGTAAACCGGCAACTACACTTTTCTATCGAAACGTATAAAGCTCACTCCCAAAATAGGTGTGGAGCGGTACCTTCCTAGTCAATCCAACATGTTCTACCTGTATTACTTTTTTATGTTAGAAAATTAGCAAACGATTGTGCAGCTCCACGTTAATTAGTCGCTACAATTTCAAAATTTCAATCAAAACATTAATAAAATACTAACCGTGCATGAATCTTTGTTAGCTTCTCCCCCTGCACAAATGAATGAGGTCGTATCCAACACGAAGCTTGACCCAAGGCGGGCAGTTTGCATTTGTGTTTGACAAGTAGCCGGAGCTACTATGGGTACCTCTACTTCTTTAAGAATCTGCTGATATTGACCCTGAAGACCAAACATATCTTTGCCCCATCCAGATACCCAACACCTGAAACATAATATGTATGAAACTGACTGGAGTAATCGGTTAATGCGAGTCGGATTTGTACACTGATGATATATCCGTACCGCCACTAAATATAAATATTTGTGTAATATATTTACAAATATTTTTTAATCACATCAAGAACGATTCATTTATAATTCCAATTTCATAAATAGTCCAATGCTACAAATTATAGCTAACATTAGGCACACCTGTCTTTTTACATTGGTCAAAATAAAACAGTAGCGAAACACAGTTGAAATATACATACATATAATATGATGACATGGTTCTACTGTTATACGTTGACTTATTTGTATCAACTTTAAACATAGACATAACAAAGAAAGCTTTATAATATAAGACTACGTTTTTTGCTTTTGAAAACGTCATGATGTAATTTGCACGTACCTTTGGCCGGTGTAAGTGGTTGTAGAGGAAGGAGGTAAGCAGGCCCGGTTAATAGTAGTAGCAGATCCATTCGTAGGAGATAGTGGAACAGACGCCGACAAACGTAACACTGTTATATCATACTGCAGAGTATTTGCGTTGTAAGAAGCATGGGAGAACACTTTTTGTACAGTATACTCTTGGAACGCAACTGGTTCGTACGTTCCTGCTGCATCCCATTCTCCTAGTCGTACCTTGACATTGGGTGCTGTTCCTGAAACACTATAATGATACGTTTAAATAAGTGATAGAGGTCTGCCGTTGAGATGCATAATCTTTTTAGCCTTTCTTTTTAGATACTTGGCCTTATCAAAAAAAAATCACGATATCATCATTTAATATGCAGTTATTAGTTTTAAGAAATTACGATTTTTAACACGCTTTTATTAGCTTGGTTTGTATGTATGTATGTAATAGAATCTTTGAGCATATTTTTCACCAATTTCCAGATGTCTTATTAATTTGAAACTTTGCACAC